>CAAKMY010092665.1:0-20284 GCA_901111285.1 Corrigiola litoralis | reverse complement strand
CACCCGTCGCACCCTAACTCCCTTAACAAAAGACCACCACTACCACCTTTCATTTTTTTTCCCATATTATCACCACCCCACTTATTATTTTTATTTATTTTCATTTTTATTTTCTCACTTTTATTATTACTAACCAATCAATCAATTAATCCATCCAAACACCCCCTTATTATTCCCACTCATTAATCCTATATTTATTTATATATCATAGAAAAATCTATATTATAGGAAAAAAATTATATTATAGGAAAAATTATATTATAGGAAAAAAATATATTATAGGAAAAAATTATATTATAGGAAAAACATTTGTTTTAATTTTGTTGGTGTAGATCTCTAATAAATAACAAGAACCCAAGAAAGTAAAATCAAGAAAGATCAAATCTTTGATCAAAGTTTGAATCTTTAGATGCATACGAAAAAACCAACATCATCATCAATCTATACAATCCCAAAAGCATGCAAACATTTACTAAATTTCAAGCATAAACATGGGTTAAATTGCTACACCCACTTGCAAAATTCAATAAAGTTTGTTTGTAATGCTAAAAAAAATGGTGTAGTTGGTAAAAAAGAGCCCCCCAGATGTGACATCTGCGGGCGAGGCGGTTTCGGAAGATATTACATATGTCTGGTCTGCTCGGCTGTTTCGTGTTCCGGCCACGCTTATAGTCATTGTTCTGATAAAGAGAATGGTTACCATGATATCGCTGTGGATATCGACAGGGCGGAATTGTACTGCTGTATGTGCTCTGATCAAGTTTATGATCCTGATTTCGACCTCGTGTTGATGTCTCACAAGCTTGGAGGAGTGGAGAATGGTGGGAGTAATCCAAAGAGGAAGTTGATGATGTCGTCGTTGGCGGGTGGGGGTGTGGAGATGGATGGGATGAAGGCGTCGAAAGGGGTGGTGGTGGTGTTGAGGAGGGATATGAGGTCCAAGATGGTGTTTCCGTTGGGCTTGAGGGGGTTGAATAACTTGGGGAGTACTTGTTTTATGAACTCTGTCTTGCAGGCATTATTACATGCTCCTCCTTTGAGGAATTACTTCTTGAGTGATCGCCATCACCGCGAATTTTGTAGGAAGAGATCGGCTCATCAGCTTTGTTTGCCTTGTGATATTGATGGATTGTTTAGTGCTATGTTTTCCGGTGATCGCGCTCCTTATAGCCCTGCTCAGTTCCTCTATAGGTATAATATGTGATCGTTTTGTCGAAGATTCGATTTTTACTCCATTTTGTAGGTGTTTGGATGTGTGGTTGGTTGTGTTTGTCATTTAGTTGTGAACTGTTGGTTTGTGATTTTATATCTTAAGATCAGATTATTGAAGGAATTGATTTTACATCTTAAGATCAAATTATTGAAGGATTTGATTTTCCCTCCTTTTTTGGTTATTTAGGAAAAGGTGATGTGTGTGGTTGGTTATATGTATCGTTTATTTGTGAATTGATGGTATGTGGTTTTACATGTTAAGATCGAATCATTGAAGGGATTGATTTTCCCTCCATTTTTAGTTGGTTTTTTTTATAGCTGTTGGCTTATGGTAAGAAATTCTTTGAGGTGGTGGTATGTGGTTGTATTACTTGTATATCTTGTGTGGTTGAATATCGAATTAGTGGCATTGATGTAATAGTTCGAGATTTGTTGGTATCAGTTGTAGTTGATTACTAGGTCTGGTCACTTTTGTGTGAGGAAGTATGAGTGTGTCATCTACTTATGAACTTTTGGTTTATAACTGTACATCTCAAGATCTAATTATTGAAGGAAGTGATTTTCCCTCCATTTTTAGTTGTTTTCATATAGCTGTTGGCTTATGGTTAGTAATTTGTCTAGTGGTTGTCAGTTTGTATATGGCTGTATTATTTGTATGTCTTATGTGTAGCTAGTGCCATTGATGTAGAAGTCAGAGATTTGGTATCGGTTGTAGTTGACTCCACTGTGTGATCAGTTGTATGAGGAAGTATGGGTTTAGAACGGTGGATTATTTTTATGATGACAGGGGTGGAACCGTGGAAGCCATGTCTTAAGGGCGAAGTTTTGATGTTCCCAATAGGATTTTATTTTTCTCATGTGTTTGAATGCTCTTTTTCTCTTATGTTTTGGACAATGTGTTTGCCTTAAATGCTAAATCTGATATGTTTAGATCAGTTGTTGGAACTTGGGTGAGTTTGAGTCTTCGGTGATTCAAAATACATTTATGTTTGTGCTTGCAGTTGGTGGTTGCATTCAGAAAATCATGCAACTTATGAGCAGCAGGATGCACATGAGTTCTTTATCTCCATTCTTGACCAAATTCATGAGAAAGAGTCCAAGAACTTGAAGCTGACTGTAGGTGGGTGTTAGATTTTGGAATTTTTTTCCTTTTCCTCGTTCTTGACCTGTAAGTTATTCTAGATGTTAAGAAAGCTTTGGTTATGTTAGTTTTGAGGGGTCTTTTTTCATCTGTTTGCTTCAAGGAAATCAGCTTTGGCACTCCTCGACCACATCATTCTGGGCGTTTATGTTCTGTTCTTCTTCATGTGCTAGAGACCACTTTCTTAGAATCTAAGCAAAGAATGATGGTGGGCTCATGGCAATATATGGAGGATGTTTAATAGGGGCTCCTGGTGTTAGTTAGTGACACGGTCCTTCCCGTTCTTACATGCTTTTCATCTAGCCTCCTACTTTGAAATGCTAGCTAATATATTTTGCGTTTCCATGTGATGATCTGCTCGAAAAACTTGCTCACAATTTGTGTTACCGAGTGTTTTTATGCACAAATTTCTAGCTAATTGCAATATATGACTTATCTGTGAGGCTTTCTTAAGCCTGGTGAACACTTTACATGAGTTACACTTTTGTTGGATTTTGAAATGCAACTAATCTAGATCATGAAAGTTTCACAAAAAATGATAAACTAAGTTTGATTTTGGATTTTTCTTTTAATTTGTGAAGCTTGCAAGTGAAGGAGGAGCCTTGAACTGTTATTAATTGCTTTGTCTTATGTGGTGAACTTTTTTTGATACAGATGTCAGAGACTGTGAGTGTATTGCGCATAAGGTTTTTTCTGGCATGTTGCGATCAGATGTGACTTGCACAATATGTGGATCTATTTCAACCACCTATGACCCTTGTGTGGACATCTCTCTTGATTTGGATCTGCGAACGGTCTCACCAGTAGCACGTGGTGCTGGACAATCTACTACCCAAATGAAAGACAGTGCTGGCATGCCCACCCTTTCGAGTTGCCTCGATCATTTTACAAGGTCTGAGAAGCTGGGGGCTGACCAGAAGCTTTACTGTGATAATTGTCGAGAAAGGCAGGAGTCGCTAAAACAAATGTCATTCAGACACCTGCCCTTGGTACTATGTTTGCACATCAAGAGATTTGAGCACTCCCATGTCAGAAAAATGTCCAGAAAGATAAACCAATATCTACAATTCCCGTTCTCATTGGATATGAGCCCATACCTGTCATCTTCAATAGTCAGAAGCAGACATGGAAATCGGATTTTTGCCTTTGAGGAGGATGAAGCTGATATGGTTTCCGAGTACGAGATTTTTGCCGTGGTCACTCATTCAGGGATGCTGGAATCTGGGCATTATGTCACTTTTCTACGGCTACATAACCAGTGGTATAAATGTGACGACGCATGGATAATGGAGGTTGATGAGGCGATCGTCCGTGCTTCACAATGCTATATGGTATACTATCTGCAGAAGATGTTATATCACAAAACAAGTGAAGATCTGGGCTGCTTGCCCATGTCCCCTAGAAGTGATGCATTGCTTCCTATAGCTGGTTGTTGCCGGTAGGGATGCGACTTTCCTGGGTTTGCCGGGGATGGGATTTTTAATGAAAAATGTCGAAGTCCCCTGCATTTCGGCTGCCAGTTGAAATAAGACATTTTGCAGAAAAAAACACACGAATATTGAAAAGCAGACATTCTGCAAAAATCAAAAGAAAATCTGCATAAAACTGCCATATGGCATGTGCTTGGGCTATGCTGGACCATTGCAGTAAATGGTTTGGATTTGTTGCAGAAGATTCCGATTTTGTCTGCAATAGAGCTCCTGATGTTGATTGCAGTGTAAAGTGCAGATACAAGCTAGTCAGCTGCTCTTAATGTACGAGCTCCAGTTACAATGAGAACTTCAAATGTCCTTCTCGATATTGAGAGTCAGCTGGTTGAGTTTTGCTATAACAAAGTTGGAGGCTGTATCGCCTCACTCTCACTCATTGGTTAGTGAGCTTCTCCTGTACAAGCACGATTATCTGGTAACACACTGTTTTCCGAAGGGCTCTTTGTGGCATCAGGAGATGTTGTTTGGATGGGAATCTCACAAATCATGTACAGAATAAGTTGATGGTGAGCTGCTTGGTTTTCGCAGACTTTTGATGCTGTATTGGCCCAGAGTTTTTTTCCCCCTGGCGGTCAGTGCGCGCTTTCTCTCAAAAAAAAAAATTTCGGAAAAACTTTTTTTCTTTTTTAGAATGAGAAAGCCTTTTGTATTTGGTTGCAAATTGCATGTATCAACATGTCAGCATTCATGGCTGAAAAGACCAAGTAGACACTCGAGATTTTGATGGCTGACTTTTGAGTCATATGCCATGAAATGTTAGTTGTTGCTCATGGGAGATCTGTAATCTCTCTTCGTGAAATATTATTTGCTTGCTTAATGCAAGTTTTGTTTGAATATTTGACTTAAGCATAATTCTCAATGGGTGGTTGTCTTTGTTCTTGTGTGTTGCAAGTTATGTTTGAATATTTTGACTTCAGCATAATCCTTTATGCAAATTGTCTTTGTTGTGTTTTACAAGTTCTAATTTGCTCCATAAATTTCGCTGCTTGTACGTAAGATAGTGTGGGAAAATCCCAAGTCCTTCATAAAAATCATCCACTTTGTGGTCGTTCTTCTTAGTTGGTTGGTTATCATTTAGCGTGTCAATTAGTTGTCCTGGCTTGCAGACTTAGACATATCTTGTCATAGATCATCAGTCATCACCATGAATGCCAGATGGATAGACCCAATTAAGTTCAGGAAGTATGACATCAAACATCACTGTCCTTTTATGTAAATCATTTGGTTGACCAGTACGCACATAGTTTGGTATTTATGAGCTCTCAAAACTTGTGTGGGGAACCTGTGGTGGTTTGTTAATCCACAGTTGAGTCTGCTGACGCTCACAAACTAACTGATTATCGTAAATCCAGAAGCATGGTGTTCTTTACCCTTCAGGAAGATCTTCACTCTGAAATTGAGAGCGAAGATGAAGGAGACGCCATATCTTTCCGAACAGGCTGAAATGCCATGCTGCTTGACAGGCTACAACCGAGATCAGAACGGTTGCCTTGGTTGAGATTTTTATTCCTCGGCGCTTCCAGAGTGAAACTACTCGCATTTGCTGTTGCTGCCTTCATGCGGATAGTCCAAGATCGACAGACGGTTCCATTTCGTTATGCTTCAATGTCTTCTTTTGGCTACTATCTAGAGAGAACAAACAACTACTATATCTTGATAGTAAATAGTTTGATAATGGTCTGTTTTGTTCTTCTGACCATAATTTCTTGTTGGTTAAGCAACAGAAGTCAGCATTAAGCGAAAGAGCCGTATGAGCATTAAGCTGAGGAAATAAACCAGTATACAAATGACAAAAAGATATATCAGACATTCAAACTCTTTAAAACTATTATCAGTAGTTCAGCTAATTAGTTTGGAAACTGTAGAATTTGTCTGAATACCATGATACATATGTCGGCTAGCTTAGCTGGTAAAGCCTGTCGATATTATCTAAGCCAGAATTCGAATCTCATTTGTATCATTGTCTTTGTGGCTCATTTAAACCAAAGAAGCTGGCCTTTTTAACTAGTTCGAATCACTAAGCAAAAAGATTCAATGCTATGGCACCAAGCACAATTTAATTGTGGCTAGTGAAGCACAAAACGATCTATAGTTGGGTAACTTGGGTTGGTCGCCCTTTTCTGAGCGAAAGATCAGATCAGATGTAGGATGTATTTTATTATTGGGCTAAGCCACTAAGGAGAGGGTATGAAGGCCTGTTGGACTTACGAGTATGTTTCAACTTTCACCAGAGTTCCCCGAGGAAAGCCTTGTTGGTACATTGATCTCTTACTCTCCTAGTATGTCTTGGGTCTTCAAAACAAAGAACGGGCTGCCCATTATGAAGTACTCCGTACTATTCCAGCTTTATCACCATTAGCTAAGGTAACACCGTAATACTTTTATCTTACCTCACTAGCTAAGGTTATATGCTGTTCATCTTATTAGAAGTAAACTTAGTATCTATTGGCTGTTTGCCCATTGTCAATTGAATCTTATTAATAATGAGAGTATTTTATTTATGAAAATATCAGTAATTACAATACTAGTAAAGTATCATCAATAACGATGGAAAATGATGATAGTAATTACAATTATATTTTTATATTACTGCTCTATTATTAATTATAAATTAAATTCATGTAATGAAATTGATAATATAATAGTACATGTACTTGGTAGTACCTAACAAATACGTAGTATATTTCACATCTATCATTTTTACTAGAATACCATGTATTCCAGTCGCTCAATCAAATGGTGCCATATAATCAGATTGTGCTCCTCCTCAAACCAAGTCATTAAAGACAACTCTTAATCTAGACTTTTGCAAAAGGAAAAATTATAATATACTATAAATAAAATCCAAGTCAACCTATCTTATATCTATATATATTAGTGGGTAGGGAGTCAAAAGTTCGACACGTGGCGTGACACGTGGCAGTAGACACCCAGTAGTTGAGTGCCACGTGTCATTGCCCATTAATTAAGTACGCTATTTATTACGACTTCATAAATACAACTACTTAACACTATTTAATTAATCTACCCTACTAATAAATGATATCTAATTAAATATTAATTAATAATATTAATCAAATATATACGATATATAATTATAGATGATATTTTAAACATAAGTACTATTGAATTATACCCACTATGGTTGACTAATACTATTATATACAGAATGTGTATTTGTAGTATACTCACTATGGTTGATTAGTAAAGTTGTCATAAATGGGGATGTACACCACATAATAATTATACTCACTATAGTTCAAAATGTTATACCCAACTTAAATATACTTTTAGAAAAATAAGATACTAAGATTTGGGTATGCTCACTATGGTTAATTACTACATGATATATCCAACTTCAAATATTTAAACATCTATATAGACTGAAATTGTTAGTAAAGGGTGTATACTAATATATATTATGTGACTATATAGTTGACTTACATATGTACATATATCTATTGGAAGTATACACACTATGGTTGGTTAATAAAATTATATGGAGTAATATTAGTGGGACCGACACCATATAATTGGACACATGGTACGTAGACACCCTGTAGTTGAGTGCTAGATGTCATATCTCATTCAATTAGTAATATTTTTGCGTGTCTACTACTATAGAAATTTAATATAAAAGTATTTCATAAAATATACTACCTAACCGTGCGAATATCTAGTTTTATAAAAAAACCAAGTCAATTGGTACGTTACCGACTTGGTATTGTCTAGCAGATCTTAAAAAAATCTAGTTAGCTAAAGTAGGGGTTGAAAAGTGATGCTACTTTCCAAATGTGATTTGCTTACACAAAAATTTGGTTTATTAAGATCAGATCTAGTGTTCCATTTAGCGTAAGAACCACACAATGACAGTATTACTAGTCTACTACAAATATATTAATCCATACACGTCCTTTTCTCACCACTTGACACATGACTATGTCACCATTAAACCAAAAAAGACACATGATTATGTCACCATCCTTCCATTATCAATATAAATAAAGCCCCCAACAAACATTAAAAGAGAGAGACTAGAAAGAGTTTGCAAAAGGAGTCTCAAAACTTCGAGGTCTAATATCTCAGTATGTATTCTTTTTTCTTTATCTTTACACTTTATTCATTGTATATGCTTAATCTTTTGGAGAAATAATGATGGGCCTGCATTGTTTTGTCTTGTTAACAATATGTTGCTTATAGTTTATGCATGTCATATTATAAAAATAACCTAGTATGGATCCCGTTCTAGACGAAGTCTAAGGAGGTTGGTTTAATGGTTTATATAATATTCCTAGATTCTAAATATCTGACTTTTTTATGCATTGCACTTTTTAGCATCATTCAGAGTTTATTCTGTTAATATTGGTTTGCGTCAAAGTGACCACTTCCCTTCGTCCCAATAGATTTGCATGTCAAAAAGTAAATAGTGTAGATCTATTGTGACGAAGGGTGAAAAACTAAATGGTCTAAATGGTGTAAATCTATTGCGACGAAGGGTAAAGGACTTAATGGTGTAAATCTGTTGTGATATTTTAGCATTGTAAGTTAATGCTATGTACAGAACCTCGTATCTAACATTATAAACTTGTCGACCTTGGTTTATAGAAAAGAAAACATAGCATTAGATCAGACAGTATCCTGTAATTATTACTACGTATATACGTAGTAGGTGGTTTCTACCAGGGTCCTTTGCGCACTTTTTCCCCATATGTGAACAACCATTGACGAACTATGTGACTTTTGGCAGATGGGAAATTTTCTATCCTAGGTAGATAGACAGTGTAAGAATTGTATGGAACTTGGTTTTGAAAGAATAAACATTAGGGTCATTCTATCATGGCTTTGTGTGTCTATGTGTAAATTTATAAAATTTTATACCAACATGCCTAGGATCAAGTAGTTGTATTGTAGGATTCCTTGAGCACCTAACAATCTGAGGTCTGAAATTGACAACACAACACCCCGGATTCCTTTTATCAAGCATGAGGTAGTTGTTAAGTATATTCTGAGTTAATGAGGATTGCTTGTGTCAATCCGTGGGGCCGTGGCCATCGGTTTTTAGAAAACTGTGGACAAAGAATTCTTTAAATTGACATTTTGGTTGATGTATATATGATTAAAGATATTGATGTGGTCTTTGTTCTTTTGGTCTGCAGGAAGATTACTAGTTTAATTGATAGCTGTGTTTTTTAATCATTCGTGATCATGCCGATGCTTAAGGTCCCCGATCACCAGGTTGCTGGACACAAGGCCCTTAATGGGATGCTAGGCCCTCTGATAGATGATTCAGGTCGGTTTTACAAGCCTCTTCAGAGCGGGGATCGAGGCTCTACGGAGGTGGCCTTTTACGAGGCATTCTCATCAGATGAGAAAGTGCCTGATCACGTGCGCAGATTCTTCCCCAAATACTACGGCACTCAGTCTATAGAGGCTTCTGATGGGTCTGGACTCCAACCTCACCTTGTTATGGAAGATTTAGCCTCAAATTGCTCAACCCCGTCCATCATGGATGCTAAAATTGGGTCCAGGACTTGGTATCCGCAAGCATCAGAGGAGTATATTGAGAAGTGTTTCAAGAAAGACAGAGAAACCTCGAGTGTTTCTTTGGGTTTTAGGATCTGCGGGTTCCAGCTCTATGGAGGTCAGGAATCAGGATACTGGAAGCCTGATAAGAAGGTGACCCAGAATTATACTGCAGATGATGCCAGATTGGTTTTGAGGAAGTTTGTTTCATCGAATCAGTCACCAGAATTTACCAAAGATCCGGACTGCGCATATGCTTCATGTATCTATGGTGGTTCTTCTGGCATTTTGGCACAGTTAATGGAGCTCAAGTCGTGGTTTGAGGAACAAACAACTTATCACTTTTATTCTTGCTCTATCCTGATGATTTACGACAAGGAGGTACTAGCGAAAGGTGGAGTCTCAGCTCCTGCAATCAAGCTTGTTGATTTTGCTCACGTCGTTGATAGCAATGGCGTTATTGATCATAACTTCTTAGGTGGGCTCTGCTCACTAATCCATTTTATGTCAGAGATACTCGCACTGCCGAAGGGATGCTCTGAGAAAGCTTCGCTAGAGAACTGAGGATAGGTGAATGGGAAAACTAGATATTGCAATCTCAAAAGTGATCATGTTTGCAGTATTTTCAAACCCTCTTAAGTAGTGCATTTCTTTATTCAGATATTAAGGAAAAGTTGCTCATTTCTGAAACATGTCTGTTTGTAAATTGTAATATCAACTTCTAGATGAACACTTAAGGGGCATTCAGCATGTATTCAGAATTTCCATGCCTTACATCAGAGACTATGAAGAAAGGACAAATAATTTTGCAACTGTAGTAAGAAAGTTTAGACACCTTTTTCTTTTTGTCTGATGCTTAGAGACTTAGCATGTCCTTTATTTGTGCTAAATGCCTATAAATATTTGCATATCATATTCCATCTGTTGCAATTAAATTGACTTTTCTGCACTGCTTGATGCTAAGCTTATGAATATTTGGTTTCAAACTTTCAATCCACCATCAGTGTGGTCACCATAATACTATGAACTTGGCTACGTCAAAATGGACAAAAACAAAAAGCTTTGTAGAATTGACAAAGTCTGATTGTTCGATTTATATCTGTAGGCAAGGAGCTAAGACAACGTGGGTGAGTAGTGTCTACTGCTTGCCGTCTGTGATTAATCATCTGACTGTTCCTGACATATGCCTAGTTGAATCATAGGGAAAGCAATAATTTATACCGACATGTAGTTATATAAAATACTAAAATGCAAAATATTACTGCTTCACTGATATAGTCATATTGATCATATTAGACCAAGATATAACTCCTTCCACACAATCGCAGAAGATAATGTATACCGACATGGATATCGAAAGAATTTATAAAATTATCTACAAGATAGAAAAGAATTATGATTGTATAACCAAAAAACTAGTATGTATGTCTATCATCTACTGATCTCAAGCAAAGTTCTCAATTATCTACCTGAGTCGTGACAAATCCTTTTCTGAACCTCCAATTAGAGCCGCCGATGAATGTCATCAGCTGTCGACATTGGTTACAAGGGATAGTAGTTCAATGTTTTCGTTGTGCAGAGTTCCTGTAGTTTTTTCTATAGTTGAGACTTCAGAAGGAAGAATGAAAGAGCTGGGATCAGTTCTTGGTATTAGAAAGATGACGAGAAGTGGACAGACTCTGGCTATGTTTCGGATCAAAATGGCAATCCAGACATTGTCGAAACTTGTCCGTGTGATCTTCAGAGTATGGAGTAAGATCCCTCCCAACCATGATGAAGTGGATAAACCAACATTATCGATTGACATGATTAAAGCAAAAAAAGTTCCTTCAATTCCACGGGGGCAAAGCTTGGCAGTGAGAACGAGAAGGGGCAACCATTTGAGCCTCCTGATGAATTGGAAGGCACATTCGTCGAGCACTGCAAAGAAATGATCTGGTATACCAAGTCTCAAGTTCCAGCGCAATACCAGCATCAAATCCAGCATTCCAGAAAGACCTAAGCACAGCTGACTCCAAAAACATAGATCCCGAAACGGGTGATCCTTCAGGGCATACTGGAATAGTAGTGATCCCATTAGTGCGCCAGCTGAACCAACAGAGAGAATATATCCAATAAACTCCTGCATAATTTGGGTAGGTAACAAATGTAGAAAACACAGGTTAATGTGCTAGGATGAAACTGAATTTAAGATATACAATACTCATTAGTTATGTCTACTATGCTACCCAACCCCCTTAAAGCTATATATCCTTATGAGGAGGCTCTAATTAAATTAAATTAAATCTAAGGACATCTCTGTTGATCACTCATAGCTTAGTTGATAACTCTTCATTGGTTTTCAGTGTTGGCAAGCATAAGCTAATAGAACTATGAAGAAGTCACTCTCGTGCTGCATTTTATCATTCAAACATAATATGGGAATATACATAAGCTTTACATCATGGACACGCATCCTCAAATCCAATAAAGTCACTAAGATTCAGAGAACAAAACAAAAAAGGATCAGTCAGAACTATACACCTTGAACAAACAACATGGATCCTTAAATTATACCTGAGAAAATCGAGGACCTGCATCTGAATCGGTATACCAATAGAACATTCCTTCATAGACATTGAGACTCAAAGCATTGGACAAGTACATATATAGACATGGCCGCCACACATCTGGCAGTTTCAGTGTGTCCGACATGGCTCTAGCTGCATCAACGAACTTCTGGCTGACCTGATTTAGAAATAGATACCTAAGTATGATGTTTGCACTAATAGTCTTAACACAATATAAGTTCCTACTTGGAGATGAATGGAAAGGAAGCTACCTTTTCGGGAGAAAATTTCATTTTTTGGGGTTCATTAAATATGGTTCCGACCAGAAATACAAGTGCTGGCGGGATTGTCAGCAACCCATATACACCCTTTTGTTCAAAACAAGGAAGCGGTTAGATGCAATCACACATAACAAATATGAAAAAGTAGTGACTTTTCTATGTAGGCGAAGAATATATTGCTGAGGTAAAGAAATGTACCATTGGGCCAATATAATGAACCAAAAGACCACTGAAAAAGAATCCCAGAAGTGAACCAGTGGAAGAACTCAGTGAGCATAAGCTTTGTGTGTCAGCTGCTAGATGCTTATGTTTATTAGAATTCTGNNATCAACAGTCACATCTGCTATTGCAACTCCAGCACTCCCTGCTGTTAATGACAGAACGGCAAAGAGGATACGCAACTTCTTGTACAAGGATAAGAACAACATGGGTACTATACCAAGAATACCTAAACCCAACACCAAAAACCAATCAAATTCAACAATGAGAAAACTGAGGTATACACACTCTTACGATTATATATTAAGAGGTTAATTAACTGGAAAAATAATGGAAGAGAAAACTAAGAAGTAAAAATATACAACAAACTTCATTCTCCACCTGGTACCCCAGAGGTTGACATTACAATGCAAAAATCTCATGTATATCAAGTACAAAATCCTAGTTCACAGCAAGTAGCTTATTATAATCTATGAGGATTAATTATCCAGGTTTACGCTTGTCTTCTATAATACTAAAGGATACTAAGCCTTCAAGTAAACCATTTAAGAAAAGAAAGAGAGGGGGGGGGGGGGGGGGGTAAACTAGCCAATTTTTGATGGTCGAACTATGACGAGACACTGATTTTTCCAGCTGATTTTATCTTAGCGGTTAGCACATTAGGTGCATCTGCCTTGCAACTTTCATACCCTTTAGATGAGACACGTCTTCTTTGGAAGGTGAAGAATATGTGCAGGCAGTCAATTCATGTTTGAGCAGGCACTGCAGACCTAAAATTGCAAATGTTATAAGACAACTACAGTACTACGAAAGGTACTCATAGTCATTCTCCTAAGGCAAAGCTTCTCTAGAATCCAACAAAAGAAATAAAGAAAAAAGGTAATGAATCCTCCAAGACTTCAGAAAGAAGCACATTTTTCACTAATGCGTCTCCTGAGAAGTAGCTTAGCCTCGGTTGTAAGCGTTCCGTCCCTAAGGCACAGTTTTGAAAATGCCTCATAAGTCCAATCAAGACATCAGAGGTGGAATATAAGGTGTGTCTTAAGTTGCATTTAGCCCTGCTCAAATATTTGACCTATGTCAAAAGTCTCATTCAGCTTATTTAGTTTTCTGGATACTAGACGTGGTCCATACGCCATAGCTCCTATTATGTCTTTCAAAGATTAGAAAATTCTGCAACTAATTTTGACAGAGAAATACATCAAACCATAATCAGTAATAGGATTATATTACCGTTTGCATTTTAAACCACAACTTAGAAATTAGCATCAGGCTTGCAACTTATGTTTCACCCTTTCAATGACTATGAGAACCATTGAAATTTTGATGTGAGGTCTTCCAAAGATCAAGGTAATGTAATCTATGTTTAAAGCTCACCTATTATCCACAGGAAAAAAAATCTACATACACATCACAAATCCTGAGGAAACCGCACAACTGTGATTGCAGAAACTTCAGTTTATCACATTTTGACACTAAGACAAACATTTTCTACAGCTAGTAGTTATCTGCCAACACAACAAAGAATCAAACAACCAATATCAGTAAATATAAGATAAAAATGTACCTGCAAATATGAAATAAGGCCTTCTATGATACCCCATGATAGGAACCACATCAGTCATCAAACCCCAAAGTGGCTTAACCATCCATGGAATTGAAGTAACTCCTTGATAAATTTGTGCCTCAGAAGGCTGCACTTTCTGCACATCCTTCATGTAATATTCAGTACCCACCCTAATAAGGGACCCACCCAATCCCTGACTAACACCATACACAACAACCACGCCAAACACAAAGCTCCAATGCATCTCTGTGGCAAGCATTTTTAACCAGCTAACTGGTGCACAAGCATAGTCCCATAACACAAATTTTGGCTCATTTTCATCCTCCATTTCCTTCAGCTTACTCATGGGCATTTCTTCTTCAACCATGACATGCAAACAAAATCTCCAAAATCTAGTTACTACCCAAGTTCTCAGTAACTAACTACTAGCAAATTCTATATGCATAATGCCAAGACAAAACAAGCAAAATATATCCAAAAGAGATCATATCTTGGTTGTCTTCTCTTGATTTTGTATGCTTAAAAAGATTACCAGTAAGCTCAAAATATTGCTGCATCAAAAATGAGCATATGTCAGTTTAGCAATGTAAGTTTGAGCATACTTCAACTGAAAATGCTGAACACAAGTACACAGCAACTTACCAGTTGACACAAACTGTGTTAAAGTGAAGTAACAAAAAGTAAATCTTGTGACTTATATTTATAGATTGCTGTTTGTGAAATAAATTGTTTATCTAGTCTATATATTTGATCAAAATTAGAAAAAGAAACTCAAGTAGTTGTAGTTGAAGTTAAAGAGTTTCTTGCAATGTTTTTGGAGTTGACCAACTTTGTGGCCCACTCTATTGAGCTAAGGTGTCTCTTTTAGATGTTCTTTGATTTCCAAATAATCTTGTATAAGTAGTTTAATCTTAAGTTATAATTCGACCATTTTGAAATTGTTATTTGTGATATGTAGTAGTAACATCTTGATGAAAAAAAAAAAATCATTTCAATTCAATTTATGACTAGTTTTATCGTAAGGTAAAAATAATTTGTCTATTTATATGATTTGTGTGTACTTATTTTATTCATCTTCATATAATATTTCAAGTTTTTGTAATGAATTTAGTTATTTTTATATTCTTTTGAATATTAGTTACACTTAAAAAAAATAGTTTGTGAGCTAGGAGCTTGAATGATACTCCAATTATATGATTTCTGTAACTCAACTTCATAGAAAATCCTAGTTAGAATATAAACGAGCATAAAATAATTTTTTTGTTGTTTTGGAATTTTTTATACATAAATCGAATCAACAATATGACTACCTATAGCTAGCGTCTGAATTTACTCCACATATATCTTCCAACCAAGTATTTTGACTTTGCATGGTTGTTGTAGTTCCTATTTTGCTTATTTGTAGCATTCTTATACTCCTTCAAGTTCTCGTCACTCTTGCATTCCCGAAATTGAAATTTCTAAAATTATCCAATCACTCTTCATAGTTTATGTGAGCTTTCCTTTATTATTTAATAAAAATGTATACTTGCTTAGTCGTATCCTTTTCTTAGACATACCCAAAACTATCTTTACTCACTACTTATTAACTTTGATTCATCTTAATTCAAACATATTTGATGGGCAATGATTTTTACACTCCCCCATTTGATTTTTACACTCCTCATGTGAGAGGAGTAGATTCCTGCACAGGAATCTGTGCTCTCACATGGAAGGAGTGAGTGGGAGTGTAAAAATAAAAATGAGGAGTGTAAAAATCAGTTTCCATATTTGATGATATTCTTATTCACCTACACAAGGATAAAACAATAAAACTCATGAGTTATACTACAAAATATTATAGGATAACGACAAACAACCAACTTCTTTGTAATTTTTTATAGATATTTATAGGAAAAGTTATTGAAAACTTCTTGGCATATACGGAGTAAAGTACATGTCCTATACTCCACTGAATTTATAATAAAGTTCTAATTTTCACATATCAACTTTTATAGGTGTACGTTTAATCAAAATCTAGATACTAAGGATGCTTAGAAAAACCACATATATATTTTATCATTGTTAATAGCCAGGAGCACATGAGATTGGAGCTATCTTACCCCAAACATGAGATTGGAGGTTCGATTCTTATTTGCGATTTTGTACGCTCATTTCAGATCAAAAAAACAAAAAAAAAACTAGGAGCACATAAGATAAGTGTTCTTTCATGTGAAAAGCCAAAAAGAGGAAAAAAAAAACCCCACTATAGAAAGATAAAAAAGCACACAAAAATGATAAGTGACACTAAAGCAAGTTTGGAGGGAAGAATTGAATAAGGTGGGAAACTCAAGTAAAACAGTTTTTGTACACAAAGTTGTTAATTTTTAAACATTGTAAGAAACAGTTGGTTTAGCTCACAAGAGTGGGCCACCATGCTGGTCAACTCCAAACACATTGCAACAGACTCTTCAACTACTTACTTTCAACTACTTACTTCACATTCTTTTCCTAAATTTGATCATATAATTTATAGATTGGATAATAAACCATTATTCGGAAAAATATTGATTTCTACCAAAAATAAAACACACCCATGTCAGAATATATTGTTGTTGACTAGTACAAACTCAAGTCTATCAATTTATGTTTTGTGGAAATATATTGCACTCCCCAGATCCCAATTTACAAAGATAAGTAATAAGATTCATATTTCAGTTCAACAAGTATGTGTCAACTGGTATGTGTAATGTTGTTGTCTTTAGCATTTTGTGTTAAAGTATACATGGACTTAGATTGTTAAGTTGAAATGTTTTGCTCATTTTTATGCAGCATTGATGTTTTGAGGTTGCTGGTTATCCATTTGAGCTCACACAATCAAGAGAAGAGGAGCATACATGAGCTTTACCAAGATAATTATTTATATGGTATCTTTGTTTGGTTGTTAGTCTTGGCATAATGTGTATGAAAGTTAGCAGTAGTTAGTGATTGAGTACTTGGGTAGTGATTGGTTTCTGGAGATTTTGTTTGTAAAGTCATGGTTGAGGAAGAAATGGCCATGAGTAAGGTGAAGGAAATGGAGGATGAAGATGAGTATAAATTTGGGTTATGGGATTATGCTTGTGCACCAGTTAAGTGGTTAAAAATGCTTGCCACAGAGATGCATTGGAGCTTTGTTTTTGGGGTGGTTGTTGTGTATGGAGTTAGTCAGGGATTGGGTGGATCCCTGTCCAGGGTTGGTACTGAATATTATATGAAGGATGTGCAGAAAGTGCAGCCTTCCGAGGCGCAAATTTATCAAGGAGTTACTTCAATTCCTTGGATGGTTAAGCCTCTTTGGGGTCTCATGACTGATGTGATTCCTATCCTGGGGTATCACAGAAAGCCTTATTTCATATTTGCAGGTACATTTCTATCTTAAGATTATGTATATTGGTTGTCTAATTTTTTGTTTTTGTGTAGAAATGTATATTTGCAGGTAAATTTCTACAGTATATTGTATTTAGAACATTGGTTGTTTGGTTCTCTGTCTGTGTTATTTAGTAGTTGACTTTTTGTTTTATGAATGGTTAATCTTTATATTGGTCTATATGTCAAGTTAGATCAATAGTCTGACAACTGAAGTTTTCGCAGTATTATATTTGCAGTTATGCTCAGGACCTGGGTTATGATGTGCACATAGTTAAAATCTAATTTTTAAAACATTCGAACTGGCCAAGTGCTGTGTAGAACCCCCTTGATGTTAGCTGGTTGGGAGGAGGGGGAGAGTCCATTGGAGATTTGGAGCTTCCTAAGCGTTTTTTTAGGATGCCTGATAATGGATTTCTCTGTCAAATATAGTTGCAGAGTTTTACAATCTTTTAAAGACTTGATTGGAGCTATGGACTACGACTAGTGTCTAGGAAACTAAGTAAGCTGAACGAGACCTTTGCCATAGGTTAAATATTTGAGCCGGGATAGATGCAACTTTAGACACTCTTTAGATTTCACCTCTGACGTCTTGGTTGGACTTGTGAGGTATTTTTAGTCAACAAACTGGTCTTTCCTATATCATATATTGCTTGAAGTATTGCAGAGTTTTTCTATGCCTTATGGACGAAATGCTTACAAGTTATAACTGAGGCTAGGCTACTTCTCTCTAGATGCATTAGTGAAAAATGCGCATCTTTTTGAAGTCTTGGAATTTTTATGATCTTTTAAATATTTAGTAAGATATCAGAGAAACTGTGCCTGGGGGGTTTGACTATGAGTACCTTTCGTAGTAGTTGTCTTAAGGCGTATGCACTACCTGCACATATTCATGACCTCTCAAAGATAAAAGATTAGGATCCTTCAGTATTATTACAGACAAACCTAAACCTGGATAATTGATCCACTTAAATTGTGGTAAGCTATTTGCTGCATGATATGGCTTAGATGTAGGGTACTGAGTTTGTACTTTCTAGTGATTGTTACAATGGGGAAGACAAAA
The DNA here is from genome assembly GCA_901111285.1 of Corrigiola litoralis. Lineage (NCBI taxonomy): Eukaryota > Viridiplantae > Streptophyta > Magnoliopsida > Caryophyllales > Caryophyllaceae > Corrigiola > Corrigiola litoralis. The sequence goes on along the minus strand of CAAKMY010092665.1, from coordinate 1,852 downwards.
GGTTTCTCTGAGGAAGACATATATCTAGCACTTACCAGTAAAGTAACTCATTTCTTTGCAAGCAATGCCAACTAGGAATTTCTACTTGATATGTATGATGTGAATTATTTGCATTGAAATGTCAATCTCTGTTGTATCAGGTGGAGATTTAAGTTTGGTAGTATTGTTTCAGTTACATATTTTCTCTTCCATTATTGTTCCAGCTAATTAACCTCTTGATATATCATGGAAGAGTGTGTACCTCTCTTTTTTAATTGTTGAATTGATTATTTTTGGTGTTGGGTTCAGGTGCTCTCGGTATACTTTCCATGTTGTTCTTATCCTTGCACAAAAAGTTGCATATCTTCATTGCTGTGCTGTCTTTAGCAGTAGGGAGCACTGGAGCTGCAATAGCAGATGTGACTGTTGATGCATGTGTTGCGCAGAATTCTAATAAACATAAGCATCTTGCTGCTGACATGCAAAGCTTATGTTCACTTAGTTCTTCCACAGGATCACTCCTTGGGTTCTTTTTAAGTGGTCTCTTGGTTCATTATATTGGCCCAATGGTACAATCCTTTAGCTCAAGAATGACTTTTTATACCATAGCTGTAAAACATTATTGCACCTAAGAGTTTCATTTTTTTGAACAAAAGGGTGTATATGGGTTGCTGACAATTCCATCAGCACTTGTATTTCTGGTAGGAGCCATACTTGCTGAACCCCAAGCAATGGATTTTTCTTACAAACAGGTAATTTCTCTTCCTTAAATAGGATTTTGTATCATTTTAGCGCCAACATTATAGTAACCTTTTTCTGAATCAGGTCAGCCAGAAGTTCCTCGATGCAGCCAGAGCCATGTGGGAAACACTGACATTGCCGGATGTGTGGCGGCCATGTTTATATATGTACTTGTCCCTTGCTTTAAGTCTCAATGTCTATGATGGAATGTTTTACTGGTATACTGATTCAGATGCAGGTCCGCATTTTTCGCAGGTATGATTTTAATTGATCTATGGTGTATGTTAAAGGTAGATCTAATAGTGTATATATTACCTAATGTTAATTAGTTTATTCACTAGTCCTAGTTTCCTTATATTGTTGTACCTAGTTACCTTAATACTCTTGTAATCTTGGTATATATATGAGATATCTCATGAGCCTCCATTGAGGACTCTTTTCCCATTCATATTCCTATATGGTATCAGTTAGGTTTTTCCTTCCGCTGCCCTAGCTCTCTTCCTCAACCGTCTCTTTACTTTCTTCTTCCCCACGTTAGCCTTCCTCCATAGCCGGCTATCATGGTGAATGAAGATTCGATACCCAAAGATCCCCCTCCTCCTCCCCCAACGAAAGACAAATTACACCCAGCTTTCTCTGTCAATAACATTCGACAACATGTTCGCTTTGTTCTTGATGACGACAAGGTCAAGTATGACCACTGGGCGAAACTCTTTCGTCTACACGCCAACGCCTATCATGTACTCTCTCATCTTGATGGTGCGGCATCGTCAACCGATAAGGATGACCCATCTTGGAAGGCCTTAGACTCCTTGGTTCTGACATGGATTTACGCCACAATCTGCGATGATCTTGTTCTTGAGTTTTTAGATGACGTCAATACTGCACATGAGGCGTGGGCTTGTCTCAAGAAGCGCTACCTTGATAACAAGGGGTCCCGAGCAGCCGCACTTGAGAATGAATTCGTTAACCTCAAGCTCCGTGAATGTGCGTCTCTGGATGAGTATTGTTCGCGGCTTAAGACTCTGGCAGCCAGGCTGGGTAACGTCAATGCCCCTGTCTCGGAGCAGCGCTTAGTTATTCAGTTAACCAATGGCCTTACAGAGGAATTTGACATTATGGCTACTATGAT
>CAAKMY010092654.1:0-18641 GCA_901111285.1 Corrigiola litoralis | reverse complement strand
GTGCTTAAGAGGGGGATAATGTCGGGCTGGTGGGGTGGGTGAGGGGTGGCCGCCTGGAGCAAGCCGGGTTGTAGGGGTAATGATGGGTGGGGTTGTGCAGGTTGAAGAAGGATGAGGGGTGGTCGGTCGGATAGGGATGAGGGTGGGGGTTGGGGGGAAGCAATGGAGAAGGAAGATAAGTGGTTGTGTCACCATTTGTTAACAGACTTTTAACGGCGTTAACAAATGGGTACCTTAAACGGAATTACGTATCACTGTCAGGTACCCTAAACGGAAATACCTAAATGATAGGCACCTAAAGTAGAATTTCGCTATACGTCGGGTACCCAAAACGGAAATTTTCCTTATTTTTATTTACAACTACTTGAAGTGGGAGCCTTCTCGTTGATGGATTAATTGCTCGAATTGTATGGTCTTGAAAGTTTGATTCGTCGCTTTCTTCTTTGACCACAATAAGAGGATATAGTTGATGATCTTTTGAGAATCGTGAGTTACGTTGTGACCCTCTGCACTTAATTACCTGTTTGAATGTAAAAATCCAAATCCACTTTCCAAGACCAACATAAACGTACATCGTGATCAAATAACCTTAGAAAATCACATTATATTCACAACACAATGGTAATACAAAGTGGTACTCAATACCATCATTTTATATTTATTTTCATATCCTCCTTTTCATTGGGGCCATCAATCCCCAAGCAAGAAGGTGATACAGAATGAATATTGATAGTACTATATGATTCTTTGTGAGGATCTATACGACCTTCCCTTTCATAAACAATTTCATAAATAATTCCAAGAACATTTTATACAATTATTGATCACATGTATTTATCTTGATATTTCCAGTTGAATAAACTAAGCTTTTGTAACCTCAAATTTTATTGTATATTCTCCACACATCCCCATGTTTGGAAATAAAATTTAGATTGTAATTTCGCTATAGAAACCATTTTGTCTTGGTTAACTTAACTTTTTTTCAAGAAATTAATAAAAAAGTTTATAATGCTGATGAAGTGATCATGACTATGTACGATTTATTTAAGAGTATTAACATTTGTATTAATTGACTTGATAATATGTCCACACACAAATCATTTATCCATCAACATAACCCATGATATTTTTTCTACTTATTCCACTTGAATTATAAGTTATATTACTTAATCAATTCTAAATAATAATCCAAACAGTTAAATGATAATATTGCAAATACAATGTATAATGGTATAGATGAGAGGAGGAGGACTACACAAAACAAAAATGTGAATAACACATACGGAGTATAAGCTGACAGCTCTGGAAATGCAATTGTGGAAACCAGCCTTTTATAAATGGATTCCACTAACTTGGCGCAAAAGCTTTGCGCTTCTTAATGGCATATAGCAAGCAAAGGGACCCTTCCACTATATGCCTAACGTAATCACTAGATACTCATGTAGTCACCTCGCCCTAGGGTCACCTTAGGTACTACTGTACCACGGTCCACGGATACGCTCCTTCCGATCATGGGCAACAACTAAGGCTCGAGAGTACTTTCGGACTTGGTCCTGCTTTGGTGAAATGGAAGTTATAGAAAGATATTAAAAAGTATACGGTCATAAGTGAATTAGGTGTCCCACATCATTTGATCATAATATATATAAAAGTGGATACTTATATCATAGAAGTCTATAATGTTACTTCTCTCTGGCAATATGTTTTTGCCATGAAACCTGAACTAATTACTGAGTTTTGGGCAGTAAGCGAATGCACCTTGGTGTCTCTCATCGTAACAAGTGCTGTCATAACTTAAAGTTCGACTTGGACGACATGGGGACAAAACGTACATGAAGTGGGTTGTTTGCCAATTTGAGTCATATGTAGTACATTGAGAAAGCACTATGATAATTTAACTCGTGATGGAGAGGGGTGAGCATGAGACATGCATACCTATTGGAGTATGGTGCGAGTGTAATAGCTAGATAGAGCATTCACATTGTTATGGTTAATTATGTGTGTTAAGTGTCTCACTTCGGAATCTTAAATGTGAGTATATGTTAATTGAGCTACTTCTCGTATGATCAATTGTTTATAGGATCGGATGGAACCTAATTGTGGATCGAGTGATGCTATCTCTTTGATGTTTTTCCCCAAGATACATGAATTACTTTAACGACCACTCCTTGTTATATGTGTCATAATTAACCATGAATGATTTATTATTTGAAAAGATACATTTTTATGTATTTGAGTCTTTGTTTACTGTGTTGATATAAGGAGTGATCGTTTCGGCCATTGATATAAGAAATGAATAATGTGAGATTGTGAGCTAATACTAGCTTATGATTGGACTGTCTTTTTATAGGTTAGGTAGATAATTAACTCTGATGGATAACAATTGAGATCATCTAACTTGAGTTATGAACTTAAAATTTCTGTTTAAATAATGTCTCACAATATCATCAATAATCTGAGAATTCAGCCGCCGAAACTTCCTAGATAAACAAATTTGTTTGTTGATTAAATTGTTTTTGCATTCGATAGAATTCAAAGTTCTTCTTTAAACTCACTATATTTATATATTCACAATTTCTGGAAAGTATAGTAAATCAAAAGAAATATAAGAGTATAATTACAGAAAGAAAAGAGTTTGCATGCATGCATACACGGCCACTTGCAAGAGCCAAAAGCCATCTGAGGTTTAAATTAGAATCACAAGTACCCATGTTGGAAAATAGAGAGAGAGAAATCGAGTGTGTAGTTCTAGCTAGAACATCAAGAAAGGGCAACAAGAAATTAATACTAGTAAACTATTTGGGGCGTTGGGAGATAAGACAGTGTTATCACTCCAAGAAAAGAACACTGAAATTGAGATATTTTTGGACATAATAACCAGAGCTCGCTGCACCTTTTAGTTAATCGCCCACCTTTCCTCCCATAACGTACACATCAGTGATCAGACACTCCAGTAAAATTGATTCAACACGACTGCTTAATCTGCTACTGTGGTTAATTTAGTTTCAAAATCACCCTATATCATATAAAGGCAGTAATTATATTATGACTTCAAAAGCTTAAGGTATAGTACAAGTGTACAACCGTATTGTACAAGGGAGAAAGGAGCTACAGAAATTTGGTTTTAGAATGTATAACTCCAGTCCTCCCTTCAAGAATACTCAAAGGCTCAAAAGATACATAGCTCAACGGAAGTATTACGGAGTACTTAATTAACATAAACAACGATCATAGTAACATAAATTAAAGATGTTAGTAAGCTTCCTAAATAACGACAAGATGATCAATCTTAGCTTGTACATGGAGAGCTAGAAATTAAGCAAAAGACGCAGTTATGAAAATGATACAATATAATTTATAATTCCAGACCAACGTAACTCAATCTACTACTATGTTATGTTAATGATAAAGGTGGCCAATGAACACCAGTAGTATCTATAATCTATGGTAATGTGGTGAACGCTCCATGTCATGCCAATTTTACCTTTCAAACCTCGAGACTAATTGGCAACCTTAATATGAAGTTTATTGAAATCTATTGATTTAACAAGCTAAATACGATTTTGGATAGCAATCGCCTCTCCAACTAGTGCGGATGTTTTTTCCAATTATTAAGGATCAAACAAAAAAGACTTCCTCGATCAGTACGTTTTGTAACATATCCTGAGTAGATTCTCCTTTATTGACTTTAAATATATGAGAAGAATTTCTGTCCGGCACCAAATACAACTAATGCATGCTATTGTTTGGAACAAGCACATGTACGTCTCAAAATAATGAAAAATTGTTCAGAATAAGACATATGTATACGTGTCTCATAATAATGAAAAATTATATGGAATAAGTATATTTGTGTCTCCTCATAATAAAAAGTGCCTTGAATAAATAATTGTGTGTCTAACAAAAAAAGCCCCTAATAAACGAAAAATAAACTAATCCGGAATAACAAAAATAGTGTGGAATAAACATTATAGAATAAACATTTTTTTTTTGTCTCAGATTAAACAAAAGGTGTCTTAAAATAACGAAAAATAGATAAATCTGAAATAAGAAAACAATAGTATGAAATAAACATGTCTGTGTACGAGAATAAACAAAAACTGTCTTGAATAATAGTCGCACCCAATCATTAGGTGCGGTTGGCAGGTACAAAAATATGACTAAATATATATAAACTTATACTCCCTCCGTTCTACTAGGTATTTTTATAATTTGCTTTATAAGTGCATCGTTGAGTATTTAGAAATTGTAGTACATGGCTTTTTTTCAAAAAATATATAAAACATATTTGTTATTGTTATTAAATAAATATATATATAGTATTGTTTTTTTAATTTGAGTTATTATTGGTCAAAATATAACTTTAAATAGTGTTATAAAGTAAAGGGATATTTCCTTTTGTCACCCTAAGGTGTCGACTTCTCTTTAATTATAACGCCCCTCAAATATTTTGACCGGAAAACATATCGAGCATGTACTTTCTACATACTAGAAGATTATTTAGGTCATTTATAGAATTGTAGATCATGATAAGCAAACACAACCTCATACACAAATTATTATTTGCAATTATGAGAGTCATATAGGACAATAAGAAGCAAGGTTGACTTAATAGTTAAGATTTGGGATCGAACTCAACTTGTTTGAGAGTTGTTCTTAAATTCAATTTTCATATTTCTATCTTCCACGTCGTTGACTGCTCCATCGTACAAACATAACAAAAAAAAAAGAATAACATGGGCCAAAGACTGTTGATGGTATTAAATAAATCAGCTAGATCAAACTATGCTGGCCCAATAAAGGCATATAAATCTACAACTAATTTGGGTTTGTAGGAAATATAAGAAAATTAACCTAGTAAAAACTTGGTCTACTTTTATAATAAAAGTAGACGGTCTCTTCTAATAATTTGCATAAATAATTTGACTACTTGAGAGTTAAAGACAAACAAAACCTAGTATTGTCAATACTCCGTATAATGTAGCCTAGTATAGTCACCGGAAGACAGAATTATAAGAATCACGAGCTACAGTCACGGTGATTTCAGGGGTGAGCCTATACTCCATGCTTATAAATTTAAAGTTGGTCAAAAGGGATCCCAGCTTTTGTTTATGCCTTGAGAAAGAGGACAGAAAGACTCAGAAATGAGATATAGGGAATTTGTTTCCTTTCCATGTTATACTTCTGAGTTTGCGCAATATAAAAGGTTAAGCACTACTACTATATTCAAATAAGAAGGAAGGGGTTCTTGAGCAAGATGGGAAAAGGGCCGAGATTCCACCATTCTAAATGCAAAGAAAGGGATGGGAAGAACCGAAGAAGCATATTATCCCATTCCTGTGATCTTGACCAAGACTCTTCTGCCATTCTTTGTTTCTATAGTTCATATATTATATAGTATTTATGTTCCTACATGCCAAACTTCTGCAATCCCAACAATACATGACATGTTTTTATTATCTATGTACTCCGTAAATATATAGAGAGAAGAAGTCACTCATAAGCATATATAGAAAATATATAGTACATCTAAAAGGAGTTAAGGTCTCAACTAATTAAGGTGAGAGTTGAAATTTCTGTTGATGTTAAATTCAAATCCTCCCAGTAAATACTTTTGAAAAAAAATATGTGCTTGGGATATATGCTACTTAATTAGAGTATGTTACATTGTGGTCCCAATGTGATTTACAGGCTAGTATACCCGTAAATTAAACTTATTAAGTGTGCAATTAAGTGTGCACCAAAAATAACGGTTATGGATTCCCATGTAAAACCTTTAATAGCCAGACTTTATCTAACTTTTAGCTAACATGTGCCAGTGTGCCCGTTCACTAAACGTTCACCGTGAGGTAGAGCATTCAGAGTAGTCCTACTTAAGTACATGACACATATATAAAAGATGGAGCTTTTACCTCAAAGGAAAGAAAAAAAAAAAGATGAAAAAGAGAAATGATGGAGCTTGTACCATATTTCCATGGAAATAAACTCAATACGTGATACATGCAAACTCTAAACTCTTTTTACGCTTGCATGCGCTTGTGCATTATCTACTAGCTTGATGGACGGCGTTCATATATAGGCAATGACTATGGCATAAGCTATATGTTCATCGCACAGGGTCATTTGGATTATTGGATAAGTACGGACGACAATTCCTTTGAAACAATAATATTAGCTTATTGCTTTGATATTTTACAAAGAAATTCAAATTTAGTTACTCATTTAAGATAAATAACCACTACATACGTACCTCAAATCCTGGCTACGGCGCTAGGCCGCAATAACATTATATTGGATTTCTTAAACTGTTTGTTAGTTGATTTGTGACAGTAAATTTCTTGTTGTGAGAGTCAAGCGCAATAATTCGTGTCGAAATTGAAGTGTCGACAAGCAGGAAATCAAAAACATGTACAGAAACCACATCATACTTTTCCTTGGCTTCACTTGAAATTACTCCTCTGATCTACTCTAGGGGACCATATAGAAAATCATACTACTGTAACACAAACTTTTGCAATAATACAATGTATGTTCTCTCTATCTATCTCACTACCCCTGATTATTTAACATACTTTCTCTAGTCTTTCCCTCTATTTCCTGTATTTCCTCAATGGGGCTAAATGGTTGCTATCTAAAAGAAGAAGCCAAAAGGGGGAAATTATGAAGAAAGCAATGTGTGTCACTTTCAAGGGAAAATTGCAAGGACTAGAAAATACATATGAGAGTATGTACATGTCTGGTCAAAGAGTGAGTTTAATGAGTAAATATATGTTGGTGCTCGTCAAGAACCTTTCTATCAGCTGCTGCCAGTTACTGCAAAACAACAGGAAATGAATGCAATGAAAGCTTCTTCTTCTTGTAGTCATCATGCAACCCACAGTGCATAGACAGACGGATAGAGATAGGTGGTAGATAGTAGAAATAAGAGAGAAAGAATGGGATGGTTTTGTGGGGTTCATACTTCTCAAAAAATTTGATCACTTCAAAATTATTCCTTCTACCAACTGATGTTTGCAAGAAAAAAGTACACACCTATAATGAATCTGGTATCTTTCATAATACTGTCACTGTGTACGGATAAAGGGTTGTCTGCCAATATATAATGAACTTAACAAACATATGATGTTCATGAATCATGATCAACAAAGCTGTATTAGTATAAAAATTCAAGAGGAAACACAAAGCCCTCTCGTTTTTTTTTTTTATGGCAAGGGTTAATAGAGACTCACAGAGTCATAGATTTCAATGACCTCTAAATCCAAATGTCGTATAGTCGCAACAATTAACTACGGAGTATAACAAAAAGAGAAAGGAAACTTGTTACAACTCATTGCAAGGTATAGGACTTGAATTCCAAATCGGTCATATGGAGGGCTTATATGGGATTTATATAGATTATGGGCTCTTTCAACCCTTGAGCTAGTTTTGGGGATGGGTTATCCCATGATCTATATCAAAATTAAAAAAAACTAACCCCCTCAATTAGGACAAGAGGGTGATATTTATAACCGTCATTACATTTTTCTTTTTAATTACGCGGTATTCCTTAATATACGTGAAGACAAGAATAGTCGCCCTTTTTTTTTGGTCTGAAAGGAGCGCAATAAGTCGCAGGTAAGAATCGAATCCCCAACCTCATGATTGGAGTAAGATAGCTCCAACCACTTGAGTTAGTTCTCATCTTATAGTCGCCCTATTTAAAGTACATCAAAAAGAGCAAGATGCCCTACATTTCACCCTCCTCAATCCAATTCACAAAGGCAATTCTATGGTTGCCTCAAACCATTATTCTTACTTGCTTGTAAACATATAATTAATTACACTAGTAAGCAACTACGCATCCTAAATTTCACAAAGAGATTATCTTGAAGAACATTTTGTGAGGATACTAAAGTAAATGATAGTTATATATTTTCGAATATCAAGATAGTATTTAACCTAGTAGAAAAAGGAAAACAAATCTCGCATTCCTATTGAATTAGCACATGTATTCATAAGATGTTGTTAATTATGTATGAACAATAAGTCCACTAAATGATAAATTTCAAAAGTCGCACAAGAAATTACAAAAATACAAACACGAAATTGAAAAGGTTCATCATGTACCTTTTTATTTAGTCTATATGATATATGTAATATGACTATATGTTCGGGCGGAAAATCAGTTATATTATGTATCAAGAGTATGTAGAGTTGTCTTATGTATGATAGATACATAACAATTGCTTGCCAAATACAAAATGTCGCTAGGAACACAAGCAGCATTTTTAAGGGTCCAATCACTGAAATCCCTTTTATAACTAACTGAGATCGATGAAAGAGTACTTGTAGAGTTGTAGATGTATTTAACAATCACAATCAATGCACAACCTTTACGGAGGGGGCATGGACCCGTTAGATTTAGATGTATCATGTATGGTATTCCTAAATCAAATAATGGCCCAGTGTGTCAGGTACTTACTCGTGATAAAGAATTTAAAGGCGCAAATGTCCTACAAGTATTGGGATCCTTGCTGATTGCTTGGATTATTTGTAATGGAGTTTACGCCAAGTAGTCTCTTCTGCAAAAGATTGCAGTAGCACAGCATAAGATAAAGCATATGATAAGAGAGCCACAAAATTAATATAGTAATAGTAATATCAATGCCTTTATTTCAACAGCATATGCTGGTGTCTCAACAGTTTTGTTTACTGTGAGTCTGTGACTGTGCTGGTGTTATACTAGTCTTCTACCTCAAGCCAAATGTCCATACTGATTATAGAAAGAAGTGTTGTTTGCTAATACTTAAAGATAAGAAGGTGCCATGACAAAGAGACATAAACTAATGTTTGTACCAAATCTTCAATCATTATTGCTGTCTTTATCCTTCTTCCGCCACTTGATCGATGACCTATAAGAACACGTAATTATTTTTTTATTTTATTTCATTTTTTCTCAATTCATCCAGCAGTAACTACAAAAAATGGCCTTAAAGAATTAACACGTAGAAAGAATGGATCTTGGAATTTGTAATTTTTTTTATTTATATATTTATGTTCAGAAGTCATATTTTTTAAGGCTTTTGATTAAAAAAATATTTTTTTACATATATCATATCAAAAATGAAAAATTAGGATTAAAAACTGAAGTCAGTTTTCGTGTTTTACAAACATTGCACCTTAGTTGGAGAAAAGAACTAGCTCAAGTGATTAGAGCTCTCTTATCCCAATCATGAGGTTGGGGTTTTAATTTTATCAGGGACTTTGTGCGCACATTTCATACAAAAATAAATAAAAACATTGGACTTTTGTTTCACAAAAATGGAAAACTCTAAACTAGAAAACGATGTAGAACAAGCCCTAGCCAAGAGACCTTAAATTAGTAGGAAAACATAAAGAGTTTTTTTTATATGAATAAAAAGAGTTTATTGCGTCAACATCGATATGGACAGTAAAAAATATTTAAAAGAGATTATATATTTTTAGTCAAAAGTATATTGAGTTAAGATGGTTACTTTTTATTGACACAACTTATAATTATACGATCCCATTCAAGAGTTCATGTTAGCTATAATCCTTCATAGCCAATTGATTCTCCAACTAGTTAATACTATGTTCATATGTTTTGTGATCTTCAAGTTCCTACTCGATCTTCCATAAACCAAAGTAAATATCTCATGGTGTAAATTAACTTTGTTTCAAGGTATAAAGATACAAGTTCTTTTAAATTCGAGAATGAACTTATAAACATACGTACAATGCATCATATGGTTAAATAAGCTTACTTAAGTTTGCTAAAACAAATTTTAAAGGATTGACTTTTGCGAATGTACACCCATATGCAATATGATCAATTCATGATATTGTCAGAGAGATGAGAATGATGAACCATTAGCAGAGGTATGGAGAAAACTTGAGGTAGAAAAAGAGTGAATGAAAAGTTGAGAATCTTCCTCATGATCATGATCACGGTTATGCAGAATTTTGAGGTTTGGTCTTTCAATATCATTGCTGATAATTCATGATTGGGATAAGGAAAGAAGAAAAGGAACCTCTGGGAATTCCATGAGTAGTCTTTTGAATACATGATCGCATCACAGAGATTGTTGGGAACCGGGAATATAAGATAGAGCCTGGCTTGTCCTCTCAAGAAAATCTTGCTGGTACTACCATATGGTACGTATTTAAGGTCAATGCATGATGATTCAAGTGATGTGCGATACTTTAGAGTTGGCACAAATTTTATTGGTGGATATAAATTAAGTCGGGAGTGTATTTCCTTTCAAAAAAATTTCTGATGATGCTGCCATTACAGTATTTTGTTTGGTGTCAATAGGCATTCTCATTAACATACAGCATGATATACGAAAGCCTAATTAATTAAGTTATTGTACAAAAGGTCTAATACTTTATATAGTTTTAAACAACAAATGTAGTGCAGTTCTAACTCACTAAACTATGCTTATTCTGAAAGATGAATTTCATAGCTTTATAATGAATTTAATAGTTTGATTCTCAAGTTAAAATACAAGTTTATGACTTTATGAGAAATAACACAAGCATTACCCGAAAAAGCATATCTCTTCTTTGTAATAATATCCACTATAAGCTACCCATCTTGAATGGCTCGGATCGTACGTTGAAAGGTTCCCATATATCTTACAAGTTTTGAGTTCCAGCCTGAGCATCAATTTTTTTGGTTGCAATTTTCTAGCTAGATCCTCATAGTTATAGGCCCTGAGCCTAAGTAAGAGATAGCTTAAGGGCTCCTTGAGTAAGAGTGTGAGTTACCCCTCTTGCCTCATTGGTCAAGTCTATCAACCTCGGCTTACAGAAGTCCTTGTGCCCCTTTATTGGCTAAGGTCATGAAACAAAATTTACCCAACACACATCCAAAAAAAAGCAGTTACGGCTTCTCACGTCATGAAAATCTTATCCTAACATTTCTTCACAAAGGAAGCCTCAGTAATTAGTAATGCACATAGATTTCCAACTCTTATTTTAAGGACCTTAACTCTTGATAGCCCTTCAACAAATTTTTTTCCGGTCGGGTACCCTTATATAAGGTTTTTTTTTGGTAAAAACCCTTATATAAGAAATTAAAACAATGGAAAATTGATTTATGAGAGAGAAGAGTACAAGGGGTATAAATGTGAGATTTTCTTGTTGGGTAAATAGCCTTATATAAAGGAGGATATCATATTAGATATCAAGTATTACCACTCTTCATCAATACACCGAAATCATAGAGAAAGAGAGAGAAAATCTAGCGAAGTGATGGAAGAACACATAAACCCATTTGCAGTGACTCATCTCCTACAATACACCTTGAGAAGCTTGTGCTGCCAAGACAATTCCCAGTGGGTTTATGCTGTTTTTTGGAGGATCCTTCCTAGGAACTACCCTCCTCCCAAGTGAGCCTTTCTCTATATTTATAAGTCATATATTTGTTATGTTTTACAAATATAAGTCCTCAATATAACAAAGTTCACAACATATGCTATATTGACTCAATCTAAACAGCTTCCTTTGTGCTTTAGATGGGACACCCATGGAGGAGCATATGATAGGTCTAGAGGCAACAGAAGAAACTGGTATACATATATTTTTATACTAGCTAACTGTAGAGTAGTATTAGTTATGTTCATACTATATGATTATATTTGTTGTTGCATCTAAAATTTATAAGCTCATGGATGGTTATATTGATGATGTTTAGGATACTAGTATGGGAAGATGGTTTCTGCAATTTCGCTGCCTCATCAACGGCTGAGATGAACGCCGCCAACGGCGAGTACCCGGCATCATCAGCGTCATCATCAGCTAACTATGGTGAATTTCAGGCTTTTCAGGGTCTTCAACCTGAACTCTTTTTCAAGATGTCCCATGAAATCTACAACTATGGTGAAGGGTATTACTCTTATTATTGTATCCTTAATCTTGATTTCATTAAGGCTTAAGCGCACCATTTAAGCTTTCCAAAGCCAGCATGTATAAGTATAGTTTTTACCCTAAATGTCTCATTTGCAGTTTGATTGGAAAAGTGGCAGCAGATCATAGTCACAAATGGATTTACAAAGAACCAAATGAGAACCAAGAAATTAATTTCTTATCTGCATGGCATAACTCAGCTGACGCGGTAAATACTTACTTAACAGATCATAATACTCCGTATATGTTTATAATGCACTATACATCATACCCATGATGTACTAAAAGGTTAGGGGTTTGTCTCGGGACAGCCAGAAACTCACAATCCTTGTGTAGAAAAACAAAAGTTGATGTTTGATATACTTCTTTCATTTTTCTTGGCAGCAACCAAGGACATGGGAAGCCCAATTTCACTCTGGTATTAAGGTATAATCATGTAATCACATTATTAAATCCTTGATCTATATATAGTTATTGTGTAGATATATGTCATTTACAGATTATCAGATCATATAAAGCTAACTTTTTTTTCTGTACTGTGTACCTAAAGTCTGAAAAATTAACATCCTAAGACTTTTACAATCCGGTTCTTTTGAACAATTCAGAGCATGTTGACTGATCATGCTACTCCTTTCGCAAAAGCCACACATGTAGACGTGATCATGTCATTTCATTCATCCAGAGAACATAAACTTTATATCCTATGCTTTGTGAGATGTCATTGGCTAATAATTACATCTATGCTGCTGTGCACAAAATCTATGTAGACTATAGCGTTGATAGCAGTGAGAGAAGGCGTAGTTCAACTAGGATCAGTGAACAAAGTGGTGGAGGACCTAAGCTACGTCGTTCTACTACGAAAAAAGTTCGCCTACATTGAGAGTATCCCGGGAGTGCTCTTGCCCCACCCATCCTCCTCCGCGTTTCCCTCCTGTAGGCCCAGCGATGGCTACGCAATTATGCCTGAAATGTGGCCTTACCAAGACGGCGGGCCAATGGCAATGAGCCCGCCGGCGCAACTAGTAGACCAATATGGCTATGATCACCATCACTACAACCAGGACTTGCAGCAACCAGCAGTGAGGATGATCACCCCTTCAATGAGCAGCCTTGAAGCCTTGCTCTCGAAGCTTCCCTCGGTCGGGCCATCCCATCAAAGGCCCGTCGGGTACTGCGGGTCAGAAGCCCAACAGTTTGTGGGATCATCAGCTGCTGCCCAAAAGGTGGCTAAGGAAGAGTTGGATGATGAAGATCAGGAGGATGATCAACATGTTGCTAGGAATGAGGTTGCGGAATGTAGCAGCTCAATGTCAGCATATCACCAGCATTTTGCTTATCATCATCAGGATCTTAACATGGCTTCTAATAGACCTAGTACTGGCTTTTAATGAGAAGATTATAGGTTAGCATACTAATGAGTATGTTTCTGTAGGAGCCTGAAAAATTGGGATAGCATCTCCTCGATCAAGTTATAACCTTAGCTGGTACTAGTTGCAGCATTTGTAATTAGCTAGGGTTTAAATTTACAACTATCACTATAATTTACTAAGTGTAACTTTCTCTAGTGAGGGAGCAATCCTTCCCCCAGCTCCTTAATTGGTTGAATTGGTGTTGTTGAATATACGAATAAATTAAAGCTCATAGTATAGTTTTTGACTTATTGTCAATTTTCTTTTTCTTTTTTTGGTAAAATGTTGGAGTTTCATTTATGCCAATCCACATTACTCCATAACCCCATCAGATATAGCAGCAACAAGCAACCAAAAACAAGGGGTAACTAAAACATATCCTCCTGCAAATACGTACCGCAGGAGTAGCTAGCAACTAAAAAACTTACAAAACAATAAAAATGGACTTATTGTCATCGAACTTTCTTACTAACATTTTGGGATTATAAACACCCAAAGGAAAAATAACTTGAATTTAGGATTTCATCACATTGTTCTCCATGGCTAGAAGCCTAGAAAGAGATGGGAACTAGAAGCCACCAATAGAAGTATTCACATTATCAAGAAGTCATAATTGTTTTTAAGGTGTATCGGAGTAATAATGTTGCACGGAAAGGGCAATATGAGGATAATTGAAACCTAAAACAAATCCGCCATGTTGAAGTCGCAACCACTAAGTCGACCTTACTCCACAACATTCTAGTTTCTGTCTATGGTAGGTAGGAATTTTTTAGACAATGTCCAAGATAGGAAGTTTAAAGCAACTCAATCAATAGTACAAAGTTTCAGTACTAGAAGATAAAACAATAGAGCAACAGAAACAACAAGAAAACAACACCACTAAAAAATATGGTATCAGCCACTCAATCGAAGGTTCCATCCCACCATTCTAGTTAATTCGCCATTTTAAATAATTTTTTATATATAAAAATGGACATTTAGGACTTTCACATTTTTTTTTCTAAAATTTTTAATAAGTATTATTAATATCAATCCTTTTACGTTGCATGAGTAAAAGTTACTGTCATAATATATAGGTTTCTCTAGAATATAAATATTCATGGTGAGATCTCCTACAAAATAGTGAATTCTTTAAATACCTCTTAAGAAGAATTATATACCCCATGTTGGTGCTAAAATTAAATAAGGCTATTATTTATGGATTGTGTTTTCTTCCAAATGCCTCTATTTATAATGTCCAGTGATTTGGGTTTTGTTTTTCCCTTTGTCATTTGATGGGGTACCTCAATTGAGAGTTGGAATTTTTTCCGGTAAGGTAAGGTTACTTTCTTTTTAAAATGCAAATCCTTATTGTATTGAGATGAAATTCATAATCAAAGGTTTTTTCAATTCATTGAATCATCATAAGAAGCCTCTAATTTTTCTTATATATGTTATAAGATTTTGCTAGTTTTTAATAATTTTGCTTTCATAGGCCATTACAATGTCAATTTCACATGAAATATAATTTCATCACTATCATATTTTCCCATTTCCCACTAAAAATTTTATTATTTGCTTAAGTTTTTTTCACAAGGTATCTCATATTATTTGAAAATCTCGAGGAAGCTCATATTTCCCATTTCCCACGTGCCACTAACATATACACCCACCACTTCACTTTATTGACCTCCTTTTTTTTCTTTGTTTGTTCCGAAATGATAACCTCTTCCGAAAACTAGTAAGTTAATTGTTATTGATCTTCTCCTATTACCATACTTAACAAAAAAACACATCCTACACCATCCTTTATCAACAAGCTCAAAATCAACATCATCTCAGTCAAAATAATTTGTTCATTCTAATCCATTTTCTAAAAGACCATCCCTAATCACATGAGGAGAATTAGAATTAACCGAAGGGAGTACATAATGGCGTTTTTATGCTTTGTGTTCTTCTAATTATAAATGTGAGATTGGTGTCATATATTATACCCTTATGAATATGCATGTGTTACCTTGATTCTTCGATTCAATATGTTATTTCGTTGACGATCTATAAAAAGTTATGACTACAGAGAACATATTTGGGGACTTCCATATCCGAGTATGTCGAGCATAACCGGAGCTTCCAAAGTTTTAGTACCTAAAAATCGATACTACATTTTTATAGATGCAAGCCGACAAAGTTAATGTCAGCGTACCACACTACCCTTTGTGGAAGATATATAAGGGCACCTACTAGTATCATAATAAAGTCGTGAATTCTCGACTCAACCTAAGCCATATAAATCTGAGAATCATCAAGACTTATGTAAGCGATCATGCCTTTTAGAAGGCTGAAGAATTATTGAATAAATCCCACCACAAAATTCAAAATTGGGACCATAGTAGGTCACCCTAATATGTCAAGCTAGCGTAAATAAAGCATGAAAAAAGTGATCGACGAACCAAAACACAAGTATATACCCTGAACCAAATCATAAGTGATATAAATCAGTAAATCACTAGTACTCTAGGCCAGACGCCCTGAATTACATCTGTTTCTTTCAGCAACAATGAATTAACCACAACTGATCAACATGTGTCTTAAAAGCGAAATTTTAAGTTAACTCTCTTTTTCTCTTATAAGACGAGTCAATAAGCATAGAAGAGTGGCATGCAGCAGCCACGCTCTCACTTTGTACGTACGAAGCTTTTATACACATGCCTTTTCACTCTCAATCAATTAAAGGAAGTATTGCACCTTTGTTGGGCCGACTCATTTATACTATCTGGTTGCCTAGTTGGTCAAAGAAAAATCATACAACACCAAGAAAAGGATGCTTTAAGCCTTTGTCTGATCTCCATCTTTTGACCTTTATTAGGACCACCTTATTGATCCCTAGGTTCTACTTAAAAATTAGATGCCTAATTCAAGAGGCCATACGGCTAGTGAATCTTTATCTCTGATCGACTACAGTATTACACACTCTAGCAAGTCAAGTCAATGAGATCACTCATTATTCTCGTTAAACCCTTAAACCCTTTGACCATAGGCTTTGTAAGTGTTTGCGAAGCCATCAGACCGAAG
Source organism: Corrigiola litoralis (assembly GCA_901111285.1). NCBI lineage: Eukaryota > Viridiplantae > Streptophyta > Magnoliopsida > Caryophyllales > Caryophyllaceae > Corrigiola > Corrigiola litoralis. The sequence goes on along the minus strand of CAAKMY010092654.1, from coordinate 2,271 downwards.
GAGGACGAGTAGATCAATCATTCTTGTGACAAGTGTAGTAGCACAATAACCTCTCAACAAGTGTTTAGTAAGGTCGTCGTATGCATCAAATAAAACAGCTCGAGTTAGGCATATTTGTCTTTTCTAATGTCTATAGCATGATCAAACTAAAGTAATAAATTGGCTCACAAAAACAAAAATTAAATTCTGATCTTGATGAATTGTTACGATGAAATTCACTTTATCAAAAACAAGTTCTGACATTAAGATTTTATGACATACTCCCTTTGTGCCTGTTCCAAAGTAGTAAAATCAGAGCTGGATTAAGTAGCTCTAAGCTAAGAGAGGTAGAAAATGAGAATCTAATGAATGCCACAAAGGGTACGTATAAATGCAGCAAGTTTCAGAGTCTAAAAAATAAAAAATACTACCATGAAAATTCGTTGGGACCCTTATGAGTTGAGAATTAATTCTATGATCTAAAGTTTACCCATATTAACAATTGGAGTATTCAATTTACACCTTTCCCGTTGGGTAATTTTGGCATGCATTGACATATTGTCCTACTATGTATAATAGACTCTATCAATTTTATAATAGATGATCTCTATAAAATACTCGTTATGCACATCAGGCTAGGAGAATAAGATCACAGGATGTATCATGTATGAGATATTCTATAAAAAATTATTACATTTTATCAGCAAGGCTTCGGCCCATGCATGTGAAGGTTCAAATGGCATGTCATGAATTATACGCTGGCCTTCCTGCATTGTTTCACAATTGACACCGCCAGCTACACCACCGCCACAGTTTTCCACTAACATTCCAAGCCTAGCAATAGTATATAGATCCGAGGCCCAACTGCTGGCCTTGTCGACGACGAGCCACAGGGTATGGGCTTCTTGATAAACACATTGTTAAATGTTGTGGACTGACCAACCACCTCCGGCCCGATATTTGTATAAAATTGTCTGCTTTGAACCCAACCCAACAATTAGCATTGTCCACCATGCAGTACGTGAATAGATCTGAGGCCCAACTACTAGCCTTGTCGACGACGAGCCACAAGATATGGGCTCCGCCACAAGATATGGGCTCCTTGATAAACACATTGTTAATTGATGTGGACTGTTCATCCACCTCCGGCCTGACATTAGTGTAAAATTGTCGGTTTTGGGCTCAACCCACACGGATTTGTTTTCGAACACATTTCAAAAGTCCTTATATTCATGGAAAGGTGGGCATCATATAAACACTTCATTCTCTTAACGGTTCAATGTAGGACTTTGGGTTTGTACCCCAACAAACCTCCCCTCAATTGATACTTCGTTCAACTTGCAGCGCACTCAGCGAGACACGTCGTCTGAACACCACAATCAACAAGTCTTTCAACGCAAGACATAGTTTTTCCAATGTGGAACTTGGATTATACAGTGGAAACAATAGATACACGGGCTAGCAAGGACTAGCAACTAGTACCATTAATGGATCAAATATGACATAGAAAATTCCTCTTCTTTTCCAAAGAACACTACGTTCAACTCGTAAAAGATTTTATATTTGAGACCCTAAAAATACAGTGGTAGCAAAAAATCATAACTAAGAGGTCTCAAATTGGTAGTTGTTTTATTCGGTTTAGATAACTATAATATATGTCTATATGTCAGATTTGAGTCAATGAGGTATCATGAACAATCTCTTTGCATTGGCACACCGCATACGCTGCACTGCTTGATGTTTCAGCAAGCTAATGAATATGAATATTGGTGTCAATCAAATCTCGGTAAGGACTGTTTCTGATGAGCATGACAATGTTCCTTTTTTTTTTTTTTAGGAAAACTAGTACTACGAGTTGCTAGTCGTTATTATTGTTTGGGCTAACTGTATCACTTGTAGGAAGGTTTCAATCTTAGGCCTTTTGTGCATTTACATTTCCCATTTTGTGAACTAATCTACTGTACTAAGTCTGTAAGTGAACTGAACTTCTATTCATAGCAACTGACAATGACATGGATCTAGTCATAGCAACTTCAATGGTAAAAAAAAGTACCTTGCTTTGTTTTTAAGTTGCTAATGTCACCAGTTTGTACCGTTGGAGAGATTTTGAATTGTAGCCTAACTAAGTTGTTTGAGAAATCAAGAAAAATTAATAAAAAAAGAAAACCAATATAAATAAAGTAACTGTTATAGCTTACTATTGGAGCAAAGTACATATAGCTCAAAATTTGTAGCTTGAAAGTTTCTCTCTCCTATATGTCAAGCCAAATGTGAGATAATGAGAATGCTTAG
>CAAKMY010092632.1:0-12971 GCA_901111285.1 Corrigiola litoralis | reverse complement strand
ACTCCACTCCTAAGTTTTGTAACGTCTGATGAGAGAATAAGGAAGGTTTTCTTTTTTTTTTTGTTTTCCTTTTTGTGTTGGGCGGTTTTGAGGGGGAGAAAGAGTGGGTCATTTGGCCCATTTAGCTCTTTTCCTAACCCAAAGATGCTTAAAACATTAAATACAAGCCCAACGAAAATCCGATGTGAAATAAAGCTCGTTTATTTAATAAAACATCGAAACAAAATACAACATAAACTTTTAAGGCTTTAAAAGTTTAAAACAAATTAACGAGAAGTCATTTGGAATTAAATACGTCAAATAACTTAATAGCGAGAAAATGTGCTTTAACTAAGGAAATAGCCTTAAAACACAACCAAGACTAATAAAATAGTGATACCAATAGACCTAAATTATTTGGATGTCAGAAGATCACAAACCATCCGAGCTAGCTTGAGATGGTTTGATAGGCATGTCAGGGGGAAAGGCTGGCAAAATAAGTTGTTTAGGTGTTCCTTGAATGCAACTGTCTATCATTTATGGTTAGAAAGGAATGCTCGAGTTTTCTCAGGTGCTAGGAGGGATATTCTATCCATTGTTAGAAGCATTTAGTTTAGTGCTAGTGTGAGAGTATTTTTCTGTTCAAGTGTTGAGGATGTAAATGCCATTTCTGATGCTTTAGTTTCTTAATAGGTGTTAACTTCTTTATAAAGTTACTCTTTTTGGTTGTAATGGTTTTTGAAGAGCGAAATAAAATCATATCTAATTTCTTCTTAAAAAAAAATACAAATATCACTTAGATATTTCAAATATGAATACATTTTAAATGTGACTATAACATCACATTTAAAATGTTACGTAATGATAATTATAACATCATAAGATGAATACAAATATCACTTAGATATTATAACTTTAGGGTGTGAGCTTATGAGGATAACCAGAAAAAGACAAGATAATTTGAAACAGACGCTCCCAAAAAGGAATCATATCAAAATATATAGAAGAAGAAGGAAAAAAGAGTACTATGGATACCAACGCATGGCATTAATCTTTATTTAGGGTATTATTCTCTTTCTAATATCATAAAGCTTATTAATATACTTCCTTCATTCCACTCTTAAGTTAACGTTTACTATTTCACATATATCGAGGTCATTCTTTGTCGATCTATATAATATTTAGAATTTATAAATTTATAATTGTTATATTTGTATTTTAAAATAATTTATATGATTATTTTATTTATATTTTATGAATTATGTTTTATCTATTGATGGTTAAAGTATGTCATCAAATAATATCAAAGTCAAAAAACGTTAATTTATAAGTGGAACCAAAAAAAGAACTATTTTTTTCTTGTTGGAAGGAAGTTAGAAATTCTCATTCAACCCAATGAACTACAAATAGGAGGAACAAGAAACAACACCTTCAAGAGCATGAAAGACAACCCCTACATAGGCTAATCTAACAAAGCCTTTGAAATACAAGCCTTATTACAACCAGTAGTGCAGAAATAGGTTCTAAAACTAACAACATATTGAACCTTTTGAACAACATAATCATTATTATGCTTAACCTGTTGAAGAATCCTCTCATTCCTTTCTCTACACACTTCATAAATCGTAGCTAATGAGGCACAATAAATAAGTCTATACTTCAAGTGCCTCCCTTTTTTTGGTGCCTTACTAACCAATATAGAACTTGTTTAAGCTTATCAAGTTACCCATGTAAGTATGTAAATTTAACCAACCTATAACAGAACTCCAAACCGTATCTGAATATGGACCCTTAACGAACAAATGAGAGCGAGACTCCAATGCAGCTTCACATAACATACATCTATTCACAATAATAAAGCCCCTTATGGCCAAATTGTCAATAGTGCAAATAGAGTTTTGAACGAGAAGTAGGCTAATTACAGAGTGCTTGGGAAGAGATGCACCATCCCATATAGATCTAAGACCAGGGATCCTTTTATTACAAGCTTTGAAAAAATCAAAAGCCTTGGAAACACAAAGATTACCATTATAAATCCAAGATGCGAGCAATTGAATGGTCAAATAAACAAGCCCTGTAGAGGAAATAAATTCATCCCTGAATGATAAAATACTGCTCTAACTCTTAGACTGTGCCTTTGACAGAAGCAGACCAAATAAAGGGGACCTTACAGTGAGTCGAATCCTTAGTATTTAGCAATCTAAACACCGTATTGATCCTCAAAGTTCAATAACACAATAATATGAAACAATATTCAACGTCATAAGTCTTTAAATAGCAAAGTAGTACAAAAAATTCAAGACAAATTTGAGTTTACAAATCTCAAAACCACATTCTATTCAAACACGAATAATAATGTCTTTGGCTTAAAAGCCACTTCGAAAGAGCTCATAAAATATTCCCCAATATGCCCTTGCATGCACATCAATCAAGCCCGTACATCAGTTGCAAGTATAGTATAACACCTCTGATTTTCCGACTATTTAATTCGGAAATCCAAAGGTGTTACTCCGGGATAATTAAATAAATTAATCGCAAGGCAAAATAGAATTGACTAGCTAACTACCAGACCAACGATATACAGTGAAAACTCTATAAATTAATACTGTCAAGATCGTTAAATTTTATTAATTTATGGAGTTTTTAATCTAAATAGTTGTTATTTATGCAACTGGCCTGAATCGGGACCAGACAAATTTATTTTTTTTAGAGAGTTTATTAATTTATCGAGTATTAATTTATAGAGTTTATAATGTAGTCTAAAATCTCTAAAACAATTATTTCATTCCAAAGTATAAAAAAGTATAGGAATTAATTATTATAACTTAATATATTATACTTAAAGTCTAATTCAAATAAAGTCTATGAATTAATTCTAGGATAGCGGCTTAATGAATACTTAAAAGCTATAAATTAACCCCCCTCTCTCCCATGACTTCAAGCTAAACCAAGTACCTTCAATCAAGGCCTTGCACATAAAACAATAGTATCAGCCACAAAAGCTGAGCATGATTTCATACTATAAGATCAAACAAATCAATTTGGATGTGCAGGCAAGACAAACAAAATATCTTGCAAAATATTTTTATATTAAAAACGATATCTCAACTTTTCTCAAACCAATACTCATAGAAACCTGTAAAAACAAGAGAATGGATTTGCTACTAGTTTAGTGAGAGGTGCCCCAACTCACTAGACAAGAGGTCCATCACCGCGCCAAAGTCCCTAGTATGCACACCCCTACAACAGTTGTTGTGAACTGAAGAGGAGGATCTAATGGCAAGAACCCAGATCAAGGTACTCCCATCAAGCTATTATGTAAAATGAGACTAGTTAACTCACTGTCAACGAGACAAGTTAACTCGTTGTCTCCAAAGCTCAAACTATTCTCAACATTGAATTTTTCTCAAAACATATAACAAAACTGGAAAATATGAGGACAAGTTTACCTCACAATTTTACCTCAAGTTGAGGAATAGTTAACCTCAAAAACATTCTCCAATACCAAAGAGGTAAAAACCTCGCTTTGTATGTCAAATCATAAATAATAAATCATCTTGATACTTATTTGAAAATCACCAACAATCTTTCAAATAATTTAAGTAAGAAATCTTACCTTACTCAGCAATCACAGCAAAGCAACTCACTCAAAAAGGTTCTTCTACAAACCCAAAATCTAAAATTTAACAAATGACATCTCGTCATATAACCATATTATGAAACCAAACATAAAAATATCAATTCCTAGGGCTAACTTAGTGTAGACACCCCAATGTATCACTTTGTCACCCAGTGACGATAACTAAAATAGGTAATGTGCTTGGGCGAGCTATGTTTCCGAATACAGGCAGGTCTAAGTCATCTCGAGTTAAAATCCATTCATTTCCACAAATACATCTCATTTCCCTTTATAGTCGAAATATGGCTAAATAGGCACGAAAATATAGTCAAGTTGTATTTTTAGCTTATCTCTAACTGAGCCTGCACTACACAAGCCCATGATTAGATTAATCAGGCTTTTACCTCATTTCAAGGCAAAAGTCGAATATAGTCAAAACCGCATCAGAATAGGTCCACATAGGTAAAACCCTGAACTATGAGTCACCACTACTGACGCATGCCTTGGGCCTCTGTGTCGTTAGTGATGACGCAGGTTTTGGGCTTGGTCAAGGCCCAGTTCAGCCTTTTGTTCATTCTATTCCGTAATCAGTCTTTCCATCCGAGTTTTCTAAAAGGCCATTAATGATACTTTCTAGAATATAATCAATATTCCTTAGCTCTATAGTCTTCCTAGAGTTTCAGCTGACCAACAAGTCCTAATCCTTGTCAAACTCTAACACTACAGCAGCCTCATCCCTTCCTAACATCCGTTAGCTTAGGACTCTACATTATCCTAATTCTTGAAGAATCCTATTCAAGTGTTCCATATGAAACACTGCAAATGTAATCCAGATTTCATCCAAACAGCTGAAAATAAGTCAGTAGATAGAGCAGTACTTGACACGTAGGATGATGCAGCCAATAGGAGCAGAGTCCTATAGCTGCGTGACCACCACTGACGCATAGGGCGATGTCTCCACTAGTGCAGTCGTACCCCTAGTATACTTATCTCCGGGTTTTCGACTATAAGTATCCTCGATCTGGTTCATTATTCAGGTTCCGTATTTCTGCAAGGTTATTATTGTTGCACACTCTGCACTCTCTCTCTCTCTCTCTCTAAAATCAGATTTCATACTTATTAATTCTAAGGCTAAAATCAGATATTGCATTCAAGAGTACTAACACTCTTATGCATAACTAATTAATGCCACTTGAATTGACACATAACAAACACAATCTAAAACACAATACACTAACTACTCAATGATAACGAAGGGTCGACCTAGATCTCTTTCCGTTATGAAACTTCGTGCGCCCAAGCGATCCGCATTACCATATGTTTTCTGAGGGCCAATATCAACTGTTTTAACATTATTTGTATGTTGTATGCTTAAATTTATAATCTGAAATTTATTGCATGTTTAAAGGATCACTTAGATACTACTTGTAATAAAATAAATATAGATTCGAACGTTATTTAGGGTGTGACCACCAGATTTAAGTTTGACATATTTGTATGATTATTAAATATGCAAACGGATTCAAAGAGGCTAAAAGTAAAGGTAAAATACAACAGGTTGGCTCAATACACCTTATCGATGTCCAATTGGTAACTTAATAATAAAGTTTGATTGAGAATAAATTATCTAGCGTATACGTAAATATTAAGTTAAAAGATTAGATGTTCAAAAAGTGGTCATTCTTATGTTTAAAGTGATAACTATCATTTTGTTACTGAAAAAATGACAACTTTCATTAAAATGTTAATAAAAAGTGATCACTCACAAATTTGTTTATTAAGTTAAATTTATAATTTAACAAAACTTTCTTTGAGGTTTAATAATTTGTGATAATTAATAAATCTCTTGTCTTTCCTATAAACTTTGGTTGTCCATCGATTCAACCATACATATTATACAAGGGAAAACATATGAGATAAGGAACCGCCAGAGCAAATTAATAGGGGGAAAACATATGATTTTGATAAGTGGAATGTGGGGGCACTTGTTTCTCTTAGTGGGGACACTAACGATACAAGTAAACTATTTTATCAGATAAACTCTATTTATTCATCATGATTTTTTCTCTTAAGTGAGGTGCAATGATCCCCCTTGTTAAAGATTGCATCCCCCACTGCATATCTTAGGAGTCATCCCTATATATGGATGTGATAGTGAATATCATGTTTATCAAGATCCAAATTTCATGTTGTCTTTGGTTCTACAACTACATTTGGTGGGGATGAAAAGGTTTTCGTGGTAGCATAAACCATCGGTTCAAGAAACTCCATTTAAAAAAGTTAGGAGCCACCCACAATCATCAGAGTCCTCTCCATTTTGCCTTATTCTAGCTCCCGCAAGGCTGCAACATTCAAACGTTCACTCTTAGAAAGAAACAAAAATACTATGAAAATCTGTAAAAGGGAGGCGGTTCCCTAACCACAAGACCGGTTTTCGAAAGGACCATCCACCTTAACAGATTCGATTCGATTACCTCGCGGTCCGTCTCACTATCTCGTGAAATAAATATTGTTTCATTTTACATTATGTATTACCTTTCATGTTTCATATAAAGTCATCAAGTTTAATGAAATAGTAAAAATTTACCTCATTTTTGAACGAGGATTATCTTTGGTAGCAATGTTGAGTACGACATTTGTAACATGTCAGGATTTGGTCGAATCATGTTTCATGTTTCGGTTATATGGGTTTTTGGGTCAACTCAGGCTGTATAATGGTGCGGTTCGGATTTTGGATATGCAAAATATATTGGTTTTCCTAAAGCTTCAGTCGGACGATTTTCGGGTTTTAAGTTTAATGGGATTCAGGCGGTTTAGTTAGGATTTGTTGGGTCCAATAAGCTTTGCCCGCTCTAAATATAAATGAATGAAAAGAACAGTTTTGGAAGAAAATAAACATACTTTCTTTTAGTTTGTAGGGAACATGTTGAATGTTGGAGTACAAGACTACAACTCTACCAGAGATGTTTATAACGAAGTTACTACCATTCAATCATGAAGCTAGCCGAGTAAATAAAGATACCGGCCACTGTAGCTAACATCACTTTTCACAAAAGCGATACTGGTTTAGACAGGATTAGTTATTTTTTTTTTTTCCTTTTCTTCCCCTCGCTCCCTTCCTTACCTGTTCGCTATTCAATACGGAGTCAGCATCCACCACATCCACTGGAAGCAACCAAAACTATAACAATTAGTTCTTTTTACCTAGAACATAAAAGATTCCATTGAGGCATATTATAATCTAGCAGAAAGATACCTTAATATTGAAAACACAAAAGAATAAGACAAGTTCTCATGTCGTCACTTTGAGTTTCCTAGTATATTACTAACAAAACTCATGTCCTTAAGTTTTGTAGAAAAAAGACCACTCTAGGTCTATAGACTATAGTAATCCCTAGTTGAGATAGTTAAAGATATTTTGATCATGTAAGAAAGGGATCAGTTCATTATAGTACTAATCGCTAAGGATAATGCTAAACTAGGTCAACTTGTAGTTGTCAATATTAAAGTACGGTAGCCACTAACCCTTAACGGACCACTACGCTTTTCAGTTTTTGAAAATAAGTTAAGTGTTTTTTTTCCACCTTTTTTTTATAATATATATAAGTCACTGAAAGACGTTTCCGTTATTCAGTGCTACACTTTTGCTTATTAGAGTCCTAAATCATGGTACGATGTTGTTGATATTGAGAAAAGAAAAGTTATAGTACCTGCATAGTGTGACACATTGGTAGAACCCGAAAGTTAACCTAATGTGACCAACCGGATACAAGTACCAAAACATGGAAGTCGCCACTTAATTTTTTAGGGAATTAAGAAACCCATTGCTCAACATGCCTCCAATGGCCTAAACCATTTTGAGAAGCCACATGGCCCATACACGTATCACCACAATAGTTTTCTTGAGGTTCGGGAGATGGATCTAGATCGAATGGATCATCGGTCTACCATACTTATCGATTTATTCCTTTAAACCCTTGGCAAATTTAAACCGCATACCATAAAGGTGATACAACTTAAACGACTTCAACTCTTGACCCAAATGCTAGATTCATGGTTCGGGATTGCGATGTTACGATGAAGATAGCCATAAGACACCCTCATCGCCCTTTTGGTCTTTACTAAGCACAAATGTTAATTAGGGCCTTTTTATTGTGTGTTACATTTAATCTTATTCATGCAAGTGTTGTATTAGGTGATTCTTTTTTTTTTTTTTTGTAAGATTTAGGAGCTTTATTCATCCACAAAAGGGAGAAAAATAAAGGAATACAACCTAATCCTCACAAAGAGTATAACCAACTAAGAATAACAACTAATAAAGTAAGTAATCCGATCTCACACTTATTGCAACATTACTCTTACAATAGAGCATGCGCACACTCACTTCATACATAATATGATGCAATAACTCCTCAACATACCTAGATTTATCACCAAACAATCTGGAGTTTCATTCATTCCAGATGTGATACATTGTAGCTCTAATGGAGCATCTCAACTTCTTCTTAAGCCATGATTTTCCTCTATTCTTGCTTCTCATCCATCTCAGCTCTCTAGCTAGACTCCAAACAGGCCTGTGCAACCCATTCCAAAGCAATAGAGAGGACCATATATAGCTAGAGTAAGAAGAAGCAAAGAATAGATGAGTATGGGATTCCTCAGCACATTTGCACAAAGCACATCTGTTGGGAATCTGGAACCCTCTGGTCTTGATGTTATCAACTGTAGCAAGTGAGCTCTGAACAACAAAAGAACAGACAACAACATGTTTGAATGTGACAGCAGTATCCCAAACCTGAGTAGCCCAAACTGCCTTATCATTACAACTCCTGAAGTAAGCATAGACTTTACTTACCATCAGCTTATCCCCTTTCATCCAAGAGGACAACAGACTCTTAGCATCAGGCACACTACCAGCTGCAAAAACCAACTCATCCCTAACCATGAGCACTGCTTTCCAAGTAACTAAAGTATCTTGCTTCAGAGCAACAGACCAAATATCAGACTGACCTAAAAGATAGCTCTGAACTCAAAGGCTCCAGACACCTCTATTATCAGCTGGAAATTTGCAAAACCATCTGACCAAGAGTGATTAATTCCAGCTTAAGACTTCTTTCACCCCTAGACCACCTAGCCTCTTATCTTGCAGATAGAATTCCAGCTCATAAAGACCATTCTCCTATTCCCTTCCTCATAGCCCCAGAAAAAAGCCCTGCATATCTTAACTATCTTTTTCTGGATTGCAACATGCAACAACAGAGTTCAAGAGCTGGGCCTTGCCAGCAGAAGAAAGAAAATGAGAGGTCCAATGCCCAGTTTTCTTCCTAATCTGTCCAAGTAATGTCTGATAGAAATCAACAGTAAGCGTGGAAGAGTGCAATGGCAAACTTAAGTACCTAAAAGGGAAGCTACCCTCTGTAAACCCAGAGCTACTCAAAATAAGACTCTTAACATCAAAGGCAACTCCAACCATATAAATGTTGGTCTTATTAACATTAGCTCGAAAACCTGACATGGAAGCAAAGTTGTCCAGACAATCCTTAACAGCCATTATTGAAGGGAGATCACCCCTTGAAAAAACCAATAAATCATCTACAAAGACTAAGTGGTTTAGTCTCAGTCTTGCACACTTAGGATGAGATGAAAACCCCTTGTTATCAGACAAATTCCTAAGGACCATAGACAAACTTTCCATGCACAGAGTAAAGAGATAAGGAGACAATGGGTCTCCCTGCCTGATACCTCTCCTACCAGCAATTCTACCAAAAGAAGTACCATTAAAAGAAAGGGAAAAGCTTGAAGTTGTAACACACAACATAACCCAGCCTATAAATTTCTGAGGGAAGCCAAGCATAAGTAAGACATTCTGTGCATAATCCCAATCAACAGAATCAAAAGCCTTGCTTATATCCACCTTGATAATGGTTCTAGGTGAAACAAACTTTCTCTCATATTTTCTAGACAATTCCTGAGCAATAGCAATGTTGTCAAACAAACTCCTCCCTTGTGTAAAAGCACTCTACTCCCTCCCAATAACCTGATCAGAGCACTGCTGGATTTTATTAGCAAGCACCTTGCTAATAGTCTTATAAAGAACAGAGCACAGTGCAATAGGTCTGAAGTCAGAAATACTTTCAGGGACATCCTTCTTAGGAATAAGCACCAAAAGAGTAGAGTTAATCTGCTTCAAAATCTTCCCAGACTTAAAGAAATCTAGGACTGTAGTTGTAAAATCCATCCCCACTATCTCCCAAGCAGCCTTGAAAAAACCTGAAGTTAAACCATCCAAACCTGGAGTTTTATTGACATCAATGCTGAACAGAGCTTTTTTACTTCTTGACCTGATACAGGAGAACAAAGCATATCAATAGCTTCCTCAGAAATAACAGGACCAGGAGCAAAGGCCATTTTATCAAACAGACTGTATGTCAATCTCCTGAGTACATAAAACACATGCAGAATCTTTGATAGAAGCCACCCTATTAAGCTGCTTCCTCTCAGCTATCCGAGCAAAAAAATATCTAGTGTTATCATCAGACTTAAGCAAATGAGAACACTTAAACCTTTGATAAATACTAGACATCTCCACTTTTTTGAGCTTCAGGTACTGTTTCTTAGTAGAGCAAACCAGATCCTGCAACATAGTATCAAAAGGATGATCATGAAGATTCCTTTGACACTCAGCAAGAGCTGCAAGACATTCATTTACTCTATCAGTGATTCTAGAAAAACTTCTAGAATGAAGTTTTCTAAACTCACTCTTCAACATCTTCAGTTTACCACATATCCTAAACATAGGATAACCAACAATTCTGCAATCCCAAACCTTTCTAACAAGATCAAGAAAATTATCATCATCAGCCCATCAATTCAAATACTTCAAAGGTCTAGGAGACCCTCCAACAGATTCCAAAATCTCCATCAAAGCAGGAGAATGGTCAGACACCCCTGAAGCCAGAAAAACAACACTTGTACAAACATTCTGAAGCAGCCACGAGTTGTTCCCCAATACTCTATCCAACTTAGACCAATTAAGTGTACTCCCCTCTTGATTATTAGTCCAAGTATAGAATAATCCAGTAGAAGGAAAATCATTCAACCCAGGATCAGCTAAGCACTCAGCAAACTCATTCATGTCTCTTTCAGAAGGCATAAAAGAGCTAATACTTTCATCTGGAGAAAGGATAATGTTGAAATCCCCAAGACAAACCCAATGTAGGGTAATACCAGCAGATAAAGAAACCAAATCAGCCCACAACTCTCTTCTCAAGCCCCCATCATTCAGACCATATACAAAAGACACACAGCACTGAAAAACAGAATCACTCACTAAGGAGTGAATAATTTGAGAGCTAGAATAGAGAATTTGAACCGAAACATTCCTAGACCACAAGACCCAAATGCGCCCATTTATGTGCCAATTGTAATTATTAACAACATCGAATCTAGAAAACTTCCTCCTTCCAATAGCAACAAACTTATGCTCCTTAATTCTAGTTTCTAAAATGGCAGCAATATCCACCTTATTCTTAAGCAAGAAGTCTAGCACTTCTTGCTGCTTTAGAGGCAAATTCATGCCTCTAATGTTCCGTGAGGCAATCTTCATGGAACCAAAGGAGGAATAAGGTCCCCACACCTAATTTTCCAGCCATACTTTCCATAGCAATTTCATCTGAAAAAACCTGAGCAAGACCCTTGAATGTATTCCCCAAAGTAACCACATCATTCATCTGCTTGATAGGGCTCATAGAGCTTCTCTTAGCAGTTTTTTTAGCAACCTGAAACCCAGCTGAGGCCTCCTCAGTCCCAGGAGAAAAAGGGGCTTCAACATCCCCCTTAATAGGAGACTTAGGGACCTGGCTGTCAGCAACCACTGGCACAACTTCCCTTGCAACCAAAGGAGTAGCCACCTTAGGAATCAAAGGCCCAACCTCTGCAACTTTCACCTCAAAGGTTGGCTTATCCTTAGCTTCAGCAGCAATTTTCTTCCTACACTTGTTATCCTTATGCCCTAGGTTGTTACAATAAGTACAATGGTAAGGCAACCATTCATACTTAACTTGATGGACAAGGAGACCACATTATGGAGTATATAAAACCAGCTCAGTAGGCAAAGTCTTAGCAACATCAACCTCTATGAGAACTCGAGCAAACCCAATCTTTTCCTTAATAGTTGTACATTGGTTTGCAAATAATGGTGTGCCAATTCTACTAGAGAGCTTGCTAAGAGCCCTCATAGACCAGAAGTACGGATCCAATTCAGGGAAGAGCACCCAAATTTGAATCTTAGCGATATCTTCCACTTCTGAGCAAAAATTAGTTGACCAAGACTTTAAAATCAGGGGACTACCAGCAACATTCCAAGGACCTCCCCTCAATATTTGCAACATATCCTCCTTGCTTGTGAACCTAAAGTAGAACCATCCTTTCTTTTAATACAAGACGTGTGACACAGAGACACGAGCCCAATGCTTAGCAACAAACGCTTTCATCTCCCCAAGAGAAATTCTGGACCCTATCACACTTCCAACTAGAGTATTACTCCAATACTCAACTTCCCCCAGAATATCAGTTTCCACAATGGTAATGACTTTAGAGTCCACGCACTCAGGCATAAACTCCAACTCCATATCCAGATTAGCACGTCTAACTTTATCCTTATACAAAGGCACTTCCTTTGCATGCACAACCGGAGCCACAGAGGGAACAACAGATGGAGCCACAACATCACTAGAAGTATCAGCTACAACATGCACATAAACACTAGGTTGAGGGACAGTCGTACCCAATAATGGGGGAAAATCCTCAGAAACCCTATCATTTGGGAGCTGGGTATCAGTTGTTTTTTGGGTTACCACCTGATTTCAACAATAGAACCATCTTTAGGACCGGGATGAAGAGGGGAATCTAACCTTGTAGTTTTTTTAGGAGGACGACCTCGCCTGGTCTGCATGATTGCCAGAGAAGGAAGGCTTGAGAAGCACGCTTTCCTCCTAGAGCTGGCTCGCTCTAAAAGCAATCTTATTTTTTTTTGTTTTTGTATTAGGTGATTCATGTAATGAGCATTTGAACTTAGCCAAACCATTAAACATGCTAGTTTCATTTAACAAAACATTCTAAAAAAGGAAAGTTCTATTTAGGAAAAATTTCTAAATATGGAAAGTACTAAATATGGAAAGTTCCAAATATAGAAAGTTCTTAATATTTAAAGTTGTAAACATGGAAAGTTTCAAATATGACAAGTTCTAGATATAGAAACTTCTAAACATGGCAAGTTTTACACAAAAACCCTAAAAAAACGTAAAACATGCCAAATGCCAACAGAATGCCTAAACATGTAAGTAATTTGATCTACTATTTACAAGGACTCCTA
>CAAKMY010092612.1:833-15726 GCA_901111285.1 Corrigiola litoralis | reverse complement strand
CTCCCCCTTCGCATAGTAAAAATTAAAAAAAAAATGATATAAAAAAAATATATCTTCGAATGTGGAGTGAAAATTTTGAAAAATGGACCCCGGAATCGGATTCGGAGCCCGATTTCCGGTGGGGGAGGATACTTTTTTTGCCGGAATGAGTCGTTGGCCACCGGTCAATAGGTGGTCAACGGCCCCTTGACCGGTCAACTGAGGAGGAGGGGGGTGGGGACTGGGGGGAGTAAAGGAGAAGAAAAAGAACTTGTCACGCTTGAGATTTTAGATCCAAGGGTGATGATAAATTCTCACCTTAAAGTTATTTTTTTATCTTAAAAATCTTTATATAGGTTAGTAATTACATGGTTTAGAGAATTAATCAAAACAAATGACAGCTGACCTAACGTCTAACGGAAAAAACAAACGGAAATGCTCATTAAGGGCATTTTAGGTCGAAATTTCGATCTCAGGGGCATTTTGGCTTTTTTTAAAAAACACGGGGACATTCTGACTTTTTTGCAATACCACAGGGGCATTTTAGAGAAAATCCCTAGATTTATTGATGTCAAAGATCAAACATGTTTGTACTTCTTTGTTACTTACACCAATGGTGTTGTGTTTAAAAATTTGCAAAGACATTGATTATTTGTGGTCAAGATCGTGCCATAATGAAAGAGCGAATCAGAATCTATTGTATTAGTATGATGGATGAAAAACTTATAATGTGAATTTAAATTTACGTGGTTTAAAGTATCGTTTGACTTTTAATCAATAAAAACACCCCTAGTTCATTTTTTGCTGTAAAAAAAAAAAAAAAAAGTGCAACCAAACATAACTAGTACGGAGTACTTCCTAAAGTTAACCTGTTAAGGAGTACTTTGTTTTTTTTTTTGGTACAAGTTAAGAAGTACTCTATGGGTTATAAACGTACTCACATACGAACCATTAACATGACCTTCCCATAGGAATACAAAAAAATTATAAAACATAGTCAACGGAAAATAGGATTATGCATGCAAGTGTACAATTCATTGTGCCCTCAAAGGCAAAAAAAAAAAAAAAAGAACTCACACGCATAACCCCGTACCCGGTTCATTAATCCCTTCCCCTCCTCTCTCTTCTTCCCTTTCCCCTTTCCTTTTCCCTTTCACTCTCTTCCTCATCCTCTTGCCTTCCTCCCTCACAACAACTCCGATCACAACCACAACGCCAACCATCGCCGCAACGCTAGCAATAATTTAACCTCTACATCATCACTCTCACATTCTCCTTCTCCCTCTTCATCTTTATTCCGGGCTTCATACTAGCTTTTACCATTTTATTTTCTTGGAATTTATGATTGGTGGTTGCGTTCTAGTTGAGATCGGCGGCAGTGGTTGGTGGGTATCGTTATTGTAACGGTCGATTTGTGGTGGTCGATGGTTATAGGTTGAGGAGATCGAACGGGTCACGGGTTGGATACAAAGGAGGTGGTGCTTTGTGGTTATGGCTGATTGGTAGTGGCAGGTGGTGGTGGTGGTTATTGGAGGTGGCTGGTTTTTTTTTATTGGATATTTGATTCCTTTTTAATGGATATTAATGTAATGTTTTATGGACATTAGTTGTATTTTATATGGACATTGATCTAATTTTTTATGGACATTAGTTGTATTTTTATATGGTCATTAGCTATATTTTTTATGAATATTATTATTAATTTTTATGAATATTAATGTCTTTGATTTTGAGGGTATGTTCCACTATGCACTCATGTGCAGAGTCCAGGAATTGGTAGTCAACCGTAGTTGTTCAATATTTAATTTTTGAGAATGTCCTTATCACAACTAATTCGATGACATAGCATCATTTGGTTACCATTAGTCCATGTCATACTTGCATTTTAAGACTAAAGATATGAACTTTTAAGGGAAGGTCAATCAAAGCTCTTTTCCATTCCACTGTATGATAGACCCACTCTATTCTCAAATTCCGATGATATACTTAGACTGTTATTCAAAAAAAAAAAAAAAGTAAACAACAAACTTTTTCCAAAAAAGAAATAAGTAACTAACAAACCTCTTTTGATTTTACTCATAAGTAAAGATACATGTGATCATCAACCACAGTGATCAAAGTACCCTATCCCAGAAGAATGTTTATCAATTGAGTAAAAGCTCTTCTAGAGCTTTCATTAGTTGAAACCACAAAATTCTACTCGGACCTGTCTCGAAATGGACTAGACAACTACCAAGTAAACTCATTTCTTGTCCAAATCTTTAAGATAGGCATTTATCTCCAATCATTTCATACCCCCTTTCTCAATTATTTGGTAGTACACAACGACATCATCTACGAAATAGAAAGAGATGTTCTAGCAGAAATAGGCAAAGAAGTATTCCCCTAAAATATCCCTTATTCTTGGCTAACCACTTTAATATAATCTGCACGTACATGCCACATGCTAACTGGCTGGAATATACAACGAAAACCATATAAGCTGCTAACTGCACATGGTCACTGTTCCAATCATGATTCATATGTTATCCAAACTACTCTATGAGTCACATGTGAAAACGCTTAGAGCTTTGATATTCCTTGCCTGCCACATGCTAACGACAGCTGAAGAAGGCATTGCAAATTTGCAAGGTTCACACCTTAACTATTCAACGTACATACTATATACAGTACGTTGGTGAAGAACATGCAGTTTTCTGTGTTGTAAGGACTGGTAAACGCTAATTAGTTTAATACCATCACTTACCAACACCTAATCATTGAGTGAACAGCAGTTCGGAAATATGAAAAATGGAGAGTAACTACATTACGTTTTAGCATTTACATGCATTCCCCTTACCACATGCATCCAAGCAGTCTTCAAGCTGCAACCATGAGTCACTCTTTGCTGGAAGCAAACCATGCACATTTTCGGAACAAATGGGACGGTGTTTCAAACATGATAGTATATAACATTATAGATCTACAATTCCTACTCAACTTTCTAACCTACGCTAATCTAACTTCAACTCATCCTACTCAATAGCTATACATGCACATATGCAATCCCGATATACTAGAGGTTCCAAGAGGTTAAAATATACACACTTTTTGTGCTCTCACCCGTATGATAGAAATAGGCTCCTACGAAGAATAAGAAGTATATACAGCACAGATTCCTACTCACCCATTATGCTTCACATGTAGCCACATATTTACAATGCATGAGCCTTCAGCCAGTTGATTCCCCTTCCTCTGGGAGTCATCATCCCAATCTTAAATGTTGCAAGACACTTTCCTGTGAGCAAAAGGCAAATGGGCACAAAAGTGAGACACTAATGAGTAACAAGGTTATAACGACTTGCTGAAAATCAGAAAGAACAAGTGAATTAGTATTTTTATTTGGGAAATAAAAGGACTGAATAGAAAATCACCTTTTCTAGTAAAAGATGATAATCCAAATCCTCGAAGATGTCGACAGATGCAGATTACATTCATAACGGCTTGTTGACAGGGGAAATCAACCTTAAGAAGACACTGTTAGAGCTCAAGGCTAAAACGCAAGTGCTTCACCATTACTGGCATTCCCGATAGAACAGTCATTTAACCTCAAAGAAGCAAGCTACAGCTGAATAAAGTTGCTCTTCTTCAAACGGTTTAGATACATAACCGTCCATGCCACACTTAATGCACTCTTCGTTTGAGGCTTGAATTACATCAGCCG
Source organism: Corrigiola litoralis (assembly GCA_901111285.1). Classification (NCBI taxonomy): domain Eukaryota; kingdom Viridiplantae; phylum Streptophyta; class Magnoliopsida; order Caryophyllales; family Caryophyllaceae; genus Corrigiola; species Corrigiola litoralis. The sequence goes on along the minus strand of CAAKMY010092612.1, from coordinate 12,044 downwards.
TCATAGCTAATATTGGAGTGTGCCAACTAGTCACATAAGGCAATTTCTCCAGAGAAACTTCCCCAGAATCGATTTTCTCATTAAACTCACTTTCCTTCATCCGGATTTGCCGCGTAGCTGCAAACCTGCAAAAACAGACATACAAGAAAAGGAAATAAGCAACATTAACCAATTACAAACCACTGCAATGGCACAAGCAAGGCTGCAATAGCCTCTAGCAGGTACGGCTAAGGCTGGACACATCTGACCACCCAACTTTCTACCCTGCTTTCTGCAGGATCCTTGTCGAGGCATTAGGACAATTGTACAGTTGACTTACATAGGACCCTGTACCTCAGATTTCTAACAAGTAAAACAAGGAATACTAGAATTCTGAAGGTAAAACCAACAAAAAAGGCCAAATACTTTGGTTTCCTTTTCGCCCCACAACCATAGGAGTCACCAACATGAGCACTAAGTGGTAAGAAGGAAAAGGCAAAAAATAAGATCAATGATTACCCATCCATTTCTGGCATTTGAAGATCCATGAAGCAAGCATTAAAGTCATGTGGTGGTCTAAGCTTCTCCACAGCAGCCTTCCCACTATTTACACAGGTAACAACAGCTCCATATTTCTTCAGAGCGCCTTCTGCCACTTTGCGGTTGACAGCATTATCATCAACCACCAATATTTGTCTGCCTCTAAGCAAATTTCCAAGGCTGGCAGGTTTTGTTCTATTATATTGCCTTTTTCTCCCATTTGAGAAGGCTTCGTGAAAGCATCCAGTTAACACACTCAATCTTAGAGGCTTTGTCAGTATATCATCGACCAGATGGGATGATTTGAGTTCACTTCTCTCCAGGGAACTGATGGATCTCGCCAACATGAATATCTTGAAAACTCTCTCTCCAGATCTCTTTGGCGTTGCATCTTCAACCAGACGACGGATCTCAACTACAGGATCTTTTTCCCAGACCTCCTTGTCGACAAGAACCATGTCCAGTGTTGCTGATCCACTGCGTGAAAGATAGAGGGTATGCATTAGCTGGGAACTGTGTTACTTTTGGCCAGATATTTAAATACCTTGTCTACACTAGCATACTTGTTAGAAACTTTTCAAAAGTTTATAGCAAAGCAACATCCAGACCACAACGGTATCCCAATTCATCAAAACAGAAGCAGTTGCTTAAAATAGATATTGATTACTTCATGCATAAATGACTTAGCATAAAAGGTAAAAACTGAAGCCTACCTTGTATTCGAGTTGCGAGAAATATATGAGCAACCAGATTGCAGACTGCAAGCTATATCAGCAGATATACCCAGTCTCGAAAGATGATACCTTGTAGCTTCAGCTCGAATGTTTCTTTTATCAATGACCAAAGCTCTCAAACCTTTAAACTCTGACATAGATGCTTCATAGGTGCGCCATTTTGGGTCTAGAGAGTCTAATTCTCCTCTCGTGAGAAGAGCAGTAAAGGAAAAGGTACTACCAACATCACGCTCGCTTACAAACCCAATTTCTCCTCCCATTAGGTCTACCAAGCATTTGCTTATACTCAACCCTATTCCAGTTCCTCCATAATGCCGTGAAGTAGAGCTGTCCGCCTGCATGAATGGTGTAAATATGCGGCTTTGTGCATCTTCTGGAATTCCCTCTCCTGTGTCCTCCACAGTGACCAGTAGTTTGATCATTTCAGACTTTTCAGTAGAATCTTTAGTTCCTAATTGTTTGAAATTTGCCCAACTTTTCCATCTGTCAACAATAGGAAATCCGCTTAAAGAATTTATTTCTGATCCATCATCTGATATATTTAGACCATGTGGCAGCACTTTGTCCAACAGATCAGATGGGGCCCTCACTTCATCAGCCAAATGTACGGAGACAAAAATATGCCCTTTATTATTGGTAAACTGCAGGCAGAAGAAACTGCTAGTCAGTAGGAGATCGCAAACAGGAAACTGCCCAACAGAGTGAGCTCAATTAGATTAAAAACAAGTGTACAAATCTTATTTCCGAATAAGGTTTCCATTTTAGAGTAAGGTTTGTAAATTTCCTTTTCTCATTGGCTTTCACTCCAGCCTCCTAGCACTATCCCTCTAAATAAGATAGACCGTTACCGCATTCATAACAAAATATTGGAATAGTTTACAGATGAGTATAATCATGCAACTAAACGATTGTTTCAACCAAAAAGCTTAGCAATCAATACAGAGCACACTGTGCAGCATTTGGCTATAAATAGTGAAATATGATTAGAGGATGAAACAATTCAACAATCTTACTTCCAATATAGCTGACATAAGACCGTTATAACAAGACATAAAATTCTAGCATTAGCATTCAAACTGCTCTTTGAGGCTGCTCTATGTCAACCACTTCATTCCATGAAAATAATTAGCAACAGCAGACAGCCTCTTCTTCACTTGGAATTGGATAACTGGATCATAATTCAATGTAACTGCACCTAAAATTTCAGAAATGTTTTGTAGCAATACTAAAATAGTCTCGAGAGTTTTTTCAGTAGGGATACTTATATCTCGTTCTTCTCGCTGACAACAAGGGTAAAGCTTTCTTCTTACTTTCACTTTTATTCCTTTTAACATACTGAAAATGGTCACACTTAAGCTGAAGTATAAGGCCATAGCATATACTGATATACATACTGCACACATATCATATTCACAAGAACAGCACAGAGAGCATATCGACGTTCCTTTAATTTTCTAGATCCTAGATCTTTTTGTGGAGGAGGAACAGCAAAACACAAAACTCGAAGATGACAGGTGCATGGAAGTATGCTACACTACAAGACATATGATCAAACACTGTAATTTTACAACTGACATGTAGTGCTATCTAAAATAAGTAACAGCATATTTGTATTATCTTTGGAACATTTTAAATTAGATCAAACCAAGCCCTCTCATTCCTTGACCTACGGAACGGAGTGGCACCAAAACAGCAAGCAAACTAACCTTCACCGAATTTCCGACAAGATTAGTGATTATCTGCCGGAACCTGCCAGGATCTCCAACAACGACTTCAGGTACCTGATTGGATACATGTACAGCCAACTGCAACAATATCAACAAAAGAAATCAGACTTAGGCCTCAATTTTACTCAGTGGTATGAAGAAAATAATTCCAGACAAAAAGCTCACTGAACCTACTTCAATGTCTTTTTCTCGAGACTTTCCAGAAAATAGTGAGACAATGTTGTCGAGAATAGCTCGCAAATCAAAAGGCACTGCTTCAAGCTCAAGCCTGCCGGATTCTATCTTGGCTTGATCAAGGACCTCATTGATAATTGAGATCAGATCCTTCCCACTCGCATGAGCTGTCTGGGCATAATCAAGCTGATCAGCATCCAAATCGGTATCCATAAGCATTTGTAGCATACCTGCAAAGAGGGCCACAATCCAAATTACATAACATTTCTTTTGGCAAATGTAACATATCGTATTAGCATCTGAGTAAACACCAGAATAGACTAGAAAGCACTTATATTCCTTCTCACCTAAAACGCCATTCATCGGCGTTCTTATCTCATGGGAGACAGTAGCAAGAAACTGCACAAATAAAAAAAGAAGAAAAAAGGACATACTATAAGTAACCTTGCAAGAGGTCCAACTGTAAAATTCGATGGAAATATGAAAGCTAACTTAAAAAATGAAAAAGCAACTGCCAATGATTCTAAATCTAAAACTTAAGCTAAAAAGGGCAAATCACCTGAGATTTTGCCACATCTGCAGCTTCTGCACGAGCTTTAAGCACAGTCATCTTTTGGCAATCCTCCTCTACTTTGACAATCCGATTAATAGCCGCATGGAGAATATGAGCTATAAGAAATGTGATAGTCAAGACTCCACCAGCCGACATTATTGCTGTCCAAGGGAGAGATGGTTTGTGCTTGTACCTGCAATGAGTACACATAAATGCCGCTTTAAAAGCATACTCGTTTCTAAGACTAGAAACCTCGCTTGAAGCCTGATTTCCTTTCTTCCAGTGGAGTCAGAAGTGAACTCAAAAATGTATAAACAACATATGTGCGCATTACCTGCAATGCATCTCATGCTTTCTGTATGGATCACCAAAATCAAGACTGCTGACATGCAAATGGCCTGTATCTACAACATCAGTTCCATACATATTGATTGGTGCCGATGCATTGGTGGTGTCATAGACATTTACAACAATTGTCTGTTTGCTGGCAAGTTGTTGAAGAATCTTTTCCACAAGTGACCGGAGGTCATAAGAAGCACCGAGATACCTAAAAAGGAGAAATGCCCAATAATCTTAATTTTAATGTTAATTTTACTCAGGTCACAGAATCCATACAAACGACAATTACCCCACAGTGGCTGCTATGCGTTGCTCTGGAGTCGCATCTGGTGGAAGTTCTCTGTCATACACGGCAAAAGTAAGTACAACACCCAGGTGATTTGACTTCAGTAGCTTAAACGGAGAAGTCAGCACTCCTTTCCCAGTCGCCCTGGCTCTTAAAATGTTATCACGATCTTCCTGCATAGTTCAAAAGCAGTCCATCATTTGTTGCTAGTGAGTGACATACACAAGACAGTATCGTATCGCCAGGAATCACAGATGTCCAGAAAATGTGTCCTCAATAATGGTAGTTTTACTCTATCACAGATACATGAATGTCATACCCATCAAAATCTGAAGCTTCTCGAAATCAAAAGTAACAAAGAGAATTTCGGTACAGCTCAGTACAAGCCCATAGTGAAGCTTATTCAGAATCCCATACTTGAGATGCTAAGAACTAACTAATACTGCAGAACTCCTATAATTGACATCAAACGATTTTTCTGTACAACAATAGAGGCTTTTTCTCTTTTTTGAAACCCGACATATGGTGATGAACCCAAAGTAGTTTGAGAGAGTCACATCTTAGCAGTATCAGCCTAAGGTATAATTACAAATGCATCTACTAGTATTGCGTCGTTGTGTAGCACCGGCTCGTTCAAAAATTGCATCTTGATCTTGGAGATTACAGAATCAAGTCATACCTATACTTTAAAATGTACGGCTCAACTACATGTAATTTAGGCGAGACTATGAATGTCCATGTGTGTAGCCCACACAGTTGTAACTTGTAAACCACAATGTAATATCAACTTGAAACCTATCCTAGATAAGATGGCTCCCTAACAACCTTTATGATTTATAGCTTTTTATCCTTGAAATTCTCTTGGAGAAAAAGTTCACTCCAAAAGGTTGTAAACTATGTTACAATTAGTAAACACGCAATACCTATATGACAACTTAATGAAAGTAAAAAGCAACTTAACAAAGGTGAAAGAGAAAAGGAACCTTGATTAAGAGGGAAATGGTATACCTTTCCTGACATCATGTCTATAGAGACAATATGAGCTACTGTCCTTTGACAGAATATAACAGGTGCATATTCATCCCGTATGGGTGCAGGATCCATCTTTGCTGGATCAAAATCTTGCACAAGAGTCTGATCTCCATGTACCATTTTCTTTATAGTCAGCCCTTGTTGCTTTTCAAATTGCTCCCTCTCAGAGTGAGTAACTTTCAGTGCATAGGCAACGCCACTGGTAAGCGGCCTCTCAAAAGCTGTTCTCTCTGTATATTCTCCAAATGTCCTCTGCAGGACCAGAGAAGCAAACAATTATCTACATGGATTCGCCAAAGCTCTGAGTTGCTAATAATGTTGAACTTGCAACCATAAATTTGAAGAAGCTTTGTAATCAAGTTGACATCAGATAAATCTAAATAGTGATAAAGATAAGCTCATGCAAAATATGATAAGCCAGATACACATCATGCGTCCTAAAAGTCTCCTCAGCATAACAACACAACAAGAAATGTAGAAGTTCTGTATTGCATGCCGCCATCCTAAATTACAAGTTCAAAAAGCATAATTCCAGGTGACATTTTCGGTAAATCAGACCATCGCATAAACTTATTTGCCTTCAGCATCGTAAAGCAAATTGGAAAGACTAGCATCTTATGCGGCTTAAACAACATAGTTAGTAATTACAAAAGAAAGAAGTACCTGATCCATCGCAGAAGGGTTTTTCCCATGGTGAAACGTTGAAACCAAAATGGCCAATGCATGGACATGGTTCAAGCTCACATTGAACTGATCCTGCAGCATTCTGGATCGCTCCTCACACATATTTGACAGTGCTTCCTCTCTTCCAGAAACAGTACCTTGGTAAAGGTATTGGAATAAGCCAATCGAGAAGCATACCATAACTATAACTGAGATAAGCAAAGCCTTCTTCTGCACTTTCGTAGAGCTTTTAGCTGGGCTATAAGCTTGCACAGGAAGCTTGTGCTGAATAAGCTGCTGCTGAAGCTGCTGTGGCTGCCGATTCAATCGCCGCGGCAGAGAAAATTGCTGCTTATTCCATACACTAAAATGTAAGCAAGAGCTCCTCAAACTTATCATCATCATCCCAACAAGAACCCACAAACAGGTCTTTGCTGACCAAAAACAATTAGACATGCAGGGGTCACCAGCTCTGTTTGCCCACGCCGACGTCTCCTGATTAAAGAAACCAGCAAACAGTTTACATTCTGTTATCCTAAACACAAACATACCCTTCTGTCATATAATCTGAAAAACCAAGAACTTCGAGTTCAGTGAAAACAAAGACATGGAACACCAAAACAGAATAAGTATCCTTCAAACAAGAAACTCATAAGCCTAGACTCTTAGTCGTCTAGTTTTTCACAGCAAGATTGTCCTTTGACAAGGAACCAAAACTGTAAGGATAGAAGTCTTGACCTGTGCATAATACTAAGCTCTTTTGAGAAATAGTACAATATATTGCATATAAACATACAGTCTCCACCCTCACCCCATCTACATTATTACCATGTTCCCGGAGAATTATACTATACAGTAGCCTAAATGTCAGGAACAGTCACATTTCAGACTGCACAAGTAGCAAAAGAAGAAGCAAATACAAAGTGAGATCAGTAGTTGCAGTAAGTTTAGCAAACAAATTACCTGGTCAAAAAAACTGTGGCTAAAATCAAAATGCTCCCAAAAGAGCAGCTTCTTAAAATCACCAAACAACAAGGACTTGTTCTGTCCATTTGAGACCCCACCAGCCACCCCATACAACAACCAACTTAACCCAACAATAACACCCACATAAAACAGTGTCACAACTTTGCCTTTCCCCTGCCACACACCACCACTAGATCCCTCTATCTGATCCTTCACTTTCTTCACCTTAAAATTAGTACCACCTCTCCCATTAGAACTAGCATGGCTCCCATTACAGTTGCAGTTGCAGTTAACAGACATTTTAACCAACACTTCAACACAACCCCTGTAACTATTCAGCAAGATTCTTGACAGTCTGACTAACACCATCCAGATTCACAAACTCCACCACCAAAATCCCACTAACTTCACCACAAAGATTACCACTTTGCCAAAAAAAGAAGCTGAATCTTTCACCAAGATTACAGCACAAGATTCCACCACCAAGATTACTACTTTGCCAAAAAAAAGATGAAACTTTCACAACTAAGATGAAAGTACAATGGCCTTAAAACACCAAGATCTGTTCTTTTACTCAGTATAGTGAGCTGGCATCAAATCAAACACATAATAAACCAAAAATGATGCCAAAACAAGCTGCTACGATAACAGTTTCTGAAGCACCCATCAATGAGTGAATAAGAGAGTACACAAAACACAACAAGCTGTCTTTCTTGGTTGTTCCAAACAAGTGTTTTTACCTTCTTTCAAAGTACATTCCCTCTCTCTCTCTCTATGTCTGTCTACTTTTTTCTGTAGCTCTGACAGTACCTAAAAAAAAGTAGCAGCTAAAAAAAGTTTCATTATTATAAACAACAAACCCATATAAGATATGATATGGGGGGTCATGGAAAATTAGGATTAGATAAGAAGACCCACTTCAGTTTTCATGACAACCCAACTGGCAACTGGAATCAATGATGAAAAAAAGTTGCAAATTTTCATTATAACAGAAAAACATTAAAACATATAAAGTGGGTTCTTTGCTTTATTTTTCACTTGGTGGAGGGAATTTGCAGAGGAAGCTAGGGGGCACCCATTATTATCTCAATCGTTCATAGTTGCCATAAAAAGCTAGCAAAGGATTATTTAGTAGTATTGTCAATTATGCATGTTACGAGGATTTATCCAGTGTGCACCTTAAGGTAGTGGTTGCGGCTTTCCACGTGGTCTAAATGTTAGACTAAAAGTAGTATTAGATAAGTTGTTAGCAGGATTATTTAGTAGTATTATGAAATATGCATGTTACGAGGATTTACCCAGTGTGCATCTTAAAGGTAGTGGTTGCGGTTTTTCACGTGGTCTAAATATTAAACTAAAAGTATTAAATACTCCACAAGTTGGTAAGCATGATTAATTTTTTGGTATTATATATGTTTCGAGGAATTAATCAGTGTACATTCCAAGGTACTGGCTGCGGGTTTTTCAAGTGGTCCGAATATTAGACAGTAAAGATTAGGACAAGAAAATACCCACCAAAATATTAACAGTAAGATGATAAATTCATTAGCAGGATTAATTAGGTATTTAATTTAAGCATAATGGGATCTTTTTAAAATGTGGAAAGAATAAATTGGAGTGCCCTTTATGTAGTTTAATAATTTAAGAGAGTTGAAAGAGGGTGCAGCAGTGCAGTGAGTTTGTTTTCTGATGCAGGTGTGCAGGAGGTTTTACTGAGGAACAGAGAAAAAATAGGGGGTTGTCAGAGAAGAAAATTAAAGGAAAATAAATTAATTGGGGACCTGATAAGATTTTCATGGATTTGGTTTGCCCTTTAACCAGGGGGTGATGTCAGCCCCCGTGACAATACATGTCGGTTTTATGCCTTGTCCACAATCATAAATTAGTCCACTAAATTATAGTTAAGTTAATTTAATGCTAGCAGTAATATTGTTTGTTTGTTTTTTTCGGTACAAACAGTAATTATGTTTGTTAGTTAACTATTCGTCTTAGTGAGGTCCATACACTATTATTGATCCTAGTGACGCCCATATCAACTAATCATGTAAGCTTACTTAAAATATTGGTTTTGGGTTGTTTGATCTTTTGAAAATGTGTTGGGGTTGTTTGACAGAGAAGACTCTAATGCTGCTAATACAACAACCAATGTGTGGAATTAAGTTGAAGCATCCAACTCAAATGATAGACAAGAACATACAGTACAATATTTATCAGGAATGGCCAACCGAATGTCTCATATTGGGGAAAAAATATAGAAAGTAAACGAAGGAAAAGGCTAGTTGCTTTGGCAGTATCATTAGTTTGACTATCATGTGAATAAGATCTAATATGTTCTATATAAATTATGTTGAAGTTCACCAAAAAAAATATATAAATTATGTTTAAGGGGTAGAACTTACCTTTAGAATGGAAGCTACGTTACTCCGTAAGGGTTTGTGCTATTCATCTTATTTTACTTATCATATTTTCATAATTTTTCCTTATCTAAAAACAATTACTAACATTTTTCAATAGTTTAACCTTTTTTATTTTTCTTACTCTTCCTAACTTTTCTTTTTTTTTTAAACTTTACTAATGTTTCCAAATTCTTTCTTATTTTTCTGATTTTTTATGAAAATAAGTAAATATAAGTTTTTCTAATATGACATGTGCGCACAAAGTCGCTGATAAGAATTGAGTCTTCAACCTTATAATTGGGATAAGTAAATATAACTTAATGAAAAGTTCTAGTGGCGGATTGGTTAGCGTTATTGTGCATGTAATATCTTGTCCTCTTCCCATGTACGTGGTTTGTATCAATTCTTTTTCTTTTGTAAAGAGATGTAAGGGTCAGTACAACTAAATGATTTGTATTTTGGTTTACAAAGCGCTATGAATTAATGCAAAATAAACAGAGAATTAATAAGAAAAACAAGAGACTGATTTTAACGTGGTTTACTAAATTTGATTATTACGTCCACCAGACAAAGGATCATGGTTTTCAATACATGAGGATAAACAAAAGTACCAAGTACACCAAGACTCCGGTTCATGTGAGGGACTAATACGATAAGAAATCAATGAGTAAGCACTTAAATGCAATGACCTAATACAATAAGAAATCAAAAGCTAAGGAATACAAGACGACTTAAACAAAGCCACATCAAAAACACGGAGTAACCTACGTCGAACCCGGTGACGGGGTCCTACTTCGGACGCTTTGTTTCTTCTGTCTTGATCCAATGCAACATGACTTGCGAATCCCTTGCTTCCCATAACTCTCAAACAAACCAAAACACATGTTCAAGTCAATATTCAACAATTCTCCACCTTGACTTCAACTTCCTCACATAATGACAAACATATCCAAATTTGCAGACGAACAAATTTGCTGTGGAATAAAAACAATGGTGTACCATACTGGTGTTCAAGATTAAACTTCTTCTGGACAGTAAGGCCAACAATTTCAAGTACCAACTTTGCAGGAACATCAGACACGGGGGCAATGATTTTTACACTCCCCCATTTGATTTTTACACTCCTCATGTGAGAGGAGTAGATTCCTGCACAGGAATCTGTGCTCTCACATGGAAGGGTGAGTGAGAGTGTAAAAATTAAAATGGAGAGTGTAAAAATCAGTTTCCCACACACGGATACAATACTAAGATAGCTTTACTTGAATCCCAAAACCAATGTTATAACACACAATCACAAAAGCTCACACCAAGCACACACAAATGACTCAAGTAAATACCTATATGACTCAAACATTGAGTCCATATTGCCCTTTTAAGGCATCAAATGACTCCATTTAGAATCCATATCAACCCGTCCATGGGGGCGAACAGATGAACAGTAGGTGTTTGTTGTACTTTTGAATGATATCTGGAACTGACCTATATGAAATACAACTCTAGCTTGTCGTCGATTCTCCCATCATCGAGATGAAGAAAAAATCATGTGCCCATAAAGAGTTACTCATAGTGAAGAGGAGGTGGGGGGGGGGATGAGGGGTGGGATGAGAGAGAAGAGAAGGTGGGTCTTGGTTATGGTGGTATGGGTGATGAGGAGGGTAGTGAGAGGAAAAATGAGGGTTGTGATGGAGAGGATAAAGAAAAGAGGGAGGTTCGGGTTGAAATTAGGCTTGGAGTTTAGGTTCGTGGTCAAAGGGATTGTTTTGGGAATAAATGAGGCGAAGTTTGGTTTATTGTGGAATTACGCATAGTTGGGATTATTGTA
>CAAKMY010092601.1:29325-40383 GCA_901111285.1 Corrigiola litoralis | reverse complement strand
ATATATACATACATATAATAATGATATACATATTTAATCATGAAGACTTATAGTTTAATTATTATATATCATAAGTTAAGAGTGGTCAAAGTACCTCACTAATAAGTGAAATGAAAAAATTAGAGGGACTACTTCCTACTAAATTTAAAAAGTTAAAAAAATACTACTTCTTAGGCCCCGTTATTTAGAACCTATTCAAGAATCTAATTGCTTCAGTTCTGTCCTTATAATCCAATTCAGTTTTAAATTTTTAATAAGTTCATTTTAGTTTAGTTTTCATAAGTTTAATTCATTTCAATTTCAATAAGTTCAGTCAAGTTTCAATAAGTTCAATTAAGATAAATTCAATTTTACTACTACCGTTAATTAAATCCGTATCTAGTCTAATTGCAATATATACGGAGAATTATAGAAATGATAATTCTTTATTCTTCTTATCATCATACTATTATTAATATAAAACAAATATTTGTCCAATATAATCACACTATACACAAAGAAGTATTGTAATAAAGATAAATATTTTTTATTAGACCTTCTTTCTAAATAATTCATGCAAGTCAATGTATGATAATAATTCATCGACATCGAGGTGTGACACCAAATGGGACAGAAGAGCGCGACTTTAATGGGCTAAGCCAGTGCAACTTATGGCCCATAATTCTCCTCCATTAACCCATTATCACACAAACAACAACATCATTAAAGTTGACAAACATTGTAACTAGTTGTAAGTTACTTGAAGTAGTTGTAGTCAACTGAGAAGTGAATTGTGTTCAGTTTAAGTGTTACCAAATCTAAGGAGAGAGAGAGAGAGAGAGAGAGAGAGGGAGAATATATCCAAAAATGGGAGAAGAAGAAGAGCAGAAGTTGAAGAGAATTGCGGCTGCATCATATGACTATGATAAGGATGCGAGATGGGCTGACTATTGGTCCAACATTCTTATTCCTCCTCACATGGCTGCTCGCTCTGATGTTGTTGATCACTTTAAGCGCAAGTTTTACCAGCGTTTCATTGTAAATTGTCTATCTTTATTGGTTTTATTATTGCCCTTTTCATTTACTTGTTATGTTATGTTGTTTTCTACCTTTTTCTACTATGTTGGTTATGTTGATTGTTGTGTGTTTTTGACTGTGTTGTTCAGTTTGATTGGTGGGTTTTGCTTAGTTGATGATTTGAGATGTGGGTTTTGTTGGGTTTTGCAGATTGTTGTGTTGTTTTGTTTTGTTGTTGTTTTTTTTTTTACCTTTCTACTATGTTGATTATGTGTGTTTTTTGATTGTGTTGTTCAGTTTGATTAGTGGGTGTTGCTTAGTTTGGTGGTTTGAGATGTGGGTTTTGTTGGATTTTGTGGATTGTTATGTTGTTGTTTTCTACCTTATTTAGTAGGTTGATTATGTTGATTGGTTTGTGTTCTTTTGATTGTGTTGTTCATTTGGATTAGTGGGTGTTGCTTAGTTTGGTGCGTTGAGATGTGGCTTTTGTTGGGTTCTGTGGATTGTTATGCTGTGTTGTTGTTGTTTTTCTACCTTTCTAGTATGTTGATTATGTTGATTCTGTGTGTGTTTTTTGATTGTGTTGTTCATTTTGATTGGCTTTTTGGTTGGTGGGTGTTTGTTGTTAGGATATTCTTGTATAAGACCGTCTAATTGTAACTTAAATGGTCACTTTTATTAAAGTTCTAATAAAAATTGACCGCTTTAAGTCAATTTGTGACAAAGTCCGTGTCTTTTGATAATTTGTGATTTGATATTTTGATGATCTCGAGTTGTGGGTTTATCATGATATAGTATTTGGATTGTGAATCTTGGGTTTGTTGGTAGTGTTGATTTTGGTTGTAATATACTTGATTGGATTTTTGAGTGTGTTAGCTGAGAAAATACTGGCTTGCTTTGTGAGCTTGATGGTTTTCTGGATGTTATCCTTTGCTTGATTATGCTGCTGCTGGTGTTTCAAAATGGTATGGTAGACTAATTGAGATGTTTTATATGGGAACATGTCTTAATATTTCTAGTTGAGAGTATGGAAGGTTTTAATTGAGTGTGCTTAAGGATGATATCTTCACCCCAACGAGTTTGTCGGAGTTTGAACTTGAACCGGATATGGCAATGCTGTGTTTTTGAAGCTCTGGTTAAAGTAAATTGAGATTTTACTGGAACTAGATCTTGAGGTTGCTACTCTCAAAAGAGGAAGTCAGAGGTGGGACATTTCAAATGCTTTTCAAATCTAAGTAGACTCACTGGCTTATGGGCATTGAGCCCATGGCAATGTTTTACTGTGGACTTGAAATGACTTGAACATGCATTGATTAAAGCTTAATATGTTGTGGAGTCAACTCAATGTCAATATGGTCAAGCTGGATTAGTGTAGTTAAATTTTGAGGATTGTTTGCGGTTTCTTTAGTCTGATTGGGTTTTGGTTGATGGGTGTTTGCAATATCGTCACTCGCCTCCAGGAAATGGATCAAAACTTACTCTTAAATGCATTGTTCTTTTCCAATTTGAATAGGACTCTTGGTCAAAACCGCGGTAATGGAGTGGTTCTTGGATAGTAGTTAGAATTCCGTTCCCCCCCACCCCACCACAGTTTTTTGCTTGGCATTGTTGAGACTTTATGAAGGCATCGAATGACTAGCAATAATCAGTGAGCAACTCTTGTGCCATTAAGTTCCTAACCACCCAAAGTGGATTTCTGGGAAATCGGAGGAAGATACGACGATTTTTTTTCGGGAAATCGCCAACGAAAACCACTTACTGTCAATGTTATTGCAGTGTGCTTGCAATGCTCCAGCCAAAGAAGCAAATAAATAGTCACAAGAGGCGAGACTCAATGAAAGTCGTTTTGCTGACAAACTTCCAGTAAATGGGATGTCGGATGTGTACATAGCATCATTAAGCCCCTATGAGGGTTGGGCTAAGTTTGACTTAGCCTTTGTTTGACCCCGCTCATAGCAACTTACGACATTGTTTGATGATTAAAGTGTGGTATTTGGAGACAGTGTTTATAACTTCAGCAAACTGCGTATTATGCGAAATCAGATGTGAAGATAACCTTTTGACTTGTATGGGCAGTTCAGGAAGTGGAGACCTGGGAAGGGGATGCCTTTTTTTGTTTTATTAGTTGTGGTTACCCGAAGCTCTTTAGTAGATTTAGATCTCCAATGCCTTGCTTTAGGATATTGATGGGGTTGCTTTATTATGGCTATCCATAGTGACAACTAGCTGTCAATGCAACAGTTTCCTGCTGGGATGATTAGAGGTAGAAAAGTGATGGCAAGGGCCTTATTTTTTCATATCTTTTGTGGGGGTGGTGAATCGGTCCTTCATGTGCTTGACCGGGAATTGTTCTAGATGTTTATCTGTTCTTTGTTTTTTGTTTTTTTTCTTATTCAATTTTCGTGTGCATCATAGGTTTAGATAAGGCATGAACAAATTGATGTCATTTTCTTGGCATTATGATAGACCTTGCTGGTAGGACTACTCCTAAATGAAGCGTGTTAATTTTGTACCAACTTTATTAAAACTTGATGAATCTGTGTTGTCGGTCGGACTTTCCTGTGTATTCATTTAACCTTAAAGTTATGGAAATCCGAAGGTATGAGACAAAGCCGTGCGGCAATATTTTTGCTTCCCTCCCCCTCTTTCTTTTATTTTGCTCTTTAGAGGATGAAAGTCCTTTATTTTAGTTATCTTGCTTATTTTCTCTACTATCTTCATTAATGAACTGTTATTTGGGTATACTTCTTTATCAGGATCCTGGTCTTATAGTTGAGCCAATGTCTCTTAGTGGTTCAACTCAGCCAGCGAGGCAAACATCATCGCCTTCGTCGACATCAACAGCTGCAAGTGACCAAGCCAGACCTCGTAGCTCAGGTGCATATGTAATTGAAAGTTTTTGAGGATGTGTATTATGCTTTGCACTATTACGGGTATTCATAAATATATTAATCCATATGCCAGGCTCAAGTACTAGAACTTCTGGATCTGGAACAACCACCCCTCCCAGTCCTGGGGCAGCTCCAACTGCAATGCGCTGGGATCGACAAACAATACAGTTTTCTGTGAATGCTTGGGTATGAATGTCAAATTCTTGTAAGCTATGTGGATTCATCATGAGAATGTTATTAAACATGACAATGCAAATACTGGCTGGGTATTCCTTGTCTGTCTCTGTTATTGTGGCACACTATCAAGTAAAGGGACATCTTGCTTGGATAAAGCTGCTGACATTTGACCATGACTGTTACATCAAACTATTTTCTGGTCCTGTAACGAAAAGTATGATGGAAAAAAGTGTAAACTTGAAAAAGTTATGTATTTTGTTTGTTTGTACTTTGTACATAAATTTCAAAGAGTGAATTCTTGGTTTTTATTTATTATCTTTTTTTTACGAAGATTTCACAACAGCAAATGTGTATTTTGAGGGAGACTTTCTGCAATTATGTTTGTAGTGTATTTCTCATCTGTTGCATAACCTAAAACATAACCATATGTAATAGCTATCTGTTAGATAACACATCTTCTCATTATGTGCAGGTCTTTGTCTTGGCGGTACTTTCTACAATTCCCCTTATTCCTGGAAATCTTTCCAATAGGGCCTATCGACTATCCTTTATGGGCACTGCTTGTTCCTCATTATACTCTTTGTACTCACTATATGGGGTAATTACTGCTCTGATCATATGCATTTCCTGGCTCTAGTCCATCTGCTTTTTACCTCATCATCTGGTAACTTTTTTTTTTTTGCAGAGACCTAGGGCATTGAATATGCAGGCTGTTCAGATGTGGTTGCAGTCCATTATTGCGACAAAGGATTTTATCTACTTTATGTACTCCCTCATGTTTGTCACTTCACATCTTTGTCTCAAATGTGAGTATCATATTACCTCTGATGTAGCTGTATCTACACACTCAGATGTACATTACTATTATTTTTGTGTTTTCTGACATGGTGTTCTCAAAATTTTACACAGTTGCTCTAATTCCTATCCTCTGCCGATCTCTGGAGCATGTTGCCAAATTTCTAAGGCGTAATTTCAGTAGCTCTACCTTATACAGGTATGGTCTTCTCAGTTCTCACGTCTGAGTCGAGAGATGTGTGCAACTTGTGTGAAACTGGCCATGATCGACAATCAAGTAGGGAGATTAGCTACAGTGATACAATACAATTTAGTGGCTAGATTGCTCCTTACCTTACTGGCCTAGGTTTGGAAGATTAGAGTCTTTACAGGATCTAGTTTTTCTTTGCTTAGTTTAAGCCTGAGGAATTGAAGTATTATGGAAAATAAAAAAGTTAGTAGGTCTTAACCTGCTAAAGTTTCGAATAATGTGTTCAACGGAGCATACTTTATTTGATTATTCATCTTGATAAGTAGAAAACCTTCTGTCACTTGTTAGTGTTAACAGCAGCTGATGTATATTTTTATCTCGCTTTCTTACAGAAGTAATAATATGGATAAATTTGTGTTTCTGTCCCTTTCTTCAAGAGTGAAGGGTGATTGGTCTCGTACTCTCGTCCATCTAGTGAAAAGACCTAACATCAGTATCTTAAGTTTACTCTTTAGTAGGAAAGGGAGCTAGAACACTGGAAATCCAACTATGATTATAAGGATCGTGGTCTTATGAAAGGCTGCGTAAGAGGAGTTTATTTAGATATTAAGATAAAAATAAGAAGTAGAAATTTGTAAAGTTATGTACTCACTACATGTTTGGGTTTACTTGGCATTGGTGAGAGTATGTCATTAGATAGGGCAGAATGGACGACAACAATCCATGTTAGTGATTGTGAGTGAGTCTAGTTTTATGATTTTATTAATCTCTCTCTCTCTCTCTCTCCTCCCCTTCTTATCTTCTCCGACGAGTCCTACTGTTCATGTTAGCCGACCCTTATTATTTTGGGATTAAGGCTTAGTTGTTGTTCTTAGTTACTCACTGCCTACTTTGTCCTTGGTTCCATGTGTCCTTTAATGTTTCTATACTTGCTGTTTCCCTCCTTACTGTTTCAGAAGGAACCCTTTTCACGGAATTATAGCCTGTTTATGTGTTCAAAATGAAGTGTGATTTCAGCTGCCTTTAGTTAACACTTAAAGCTGCTTTGCTGATATGGAACAGAAAGTACTTGGAAGAGCTATGTGTATGGGTGGAATCAAATGGTACAACCCTCAGCATACTGTCTTCTCATGCTGAGGTTGGACTGGGCTTCCTCATGATAATCTCATTATTCTCGTAAGTGCACCTGTCCATCATTCTTGCCCTTCTCAGTATCTTCTTACTTATCATCCGTTGACATAATGCTAATTCGTGAATTCGTCTTCAATTTCCCCTGCAGATGGCAGCGCAACTTTATCCAAACATTTATGTACTGGCAGGTACGTATCACAACTTGCCATTTCTGTTGATCGTGATTACATAAGATTTTGGTATCTGTGTGTGTTTTCTTTTTGCATCATTAGTTGGGTTGGGGGACTTGATGGTACTACTGCTGTTAGTAGGTCGGCACTAGTCCGCATTGAGCTGCCACCAGCTCACCCTGATCCTTTTAAATACTTGGTCCTAGCCGCTGCAGCCATTTGATTGCCTATAGATGTTGGCTTTCTGTTGGATTTTAAGCTTCACAACTTTCAATTCCATTTGCTACTTTCTGATGCAGTTGAAACTAATATGTATCTTAATTTTTAATGACAGCTTTTAAAGCTCATGTATCAAGCCCCTGTTTCTGCCGGCTATCATCAAAGTGTGTGGACTAAGATAGGAAGGAGTGTCAACCCTGCCATTCAACAATATGCTCCCTTCCTAAACACTCCTCTTTCTTTTGTTCAAAAATGGTGGTTCAGGTAGAAAAGAAAAGCCGACTGGTCACAGAGTCACACCACATCGAATAAAGATTTTACTACTTCCATACCGCAAAGTCTAAAGAGGTGAGGATGTGATTTGGATGTAGATCCAAGGAGCCGACCTGATGACAATATCATGGATCTTTTCTCTTTTAGTTTTGGGAAAATTAGCTACCTGAGTTTCTTCTTTTGTCATGATAACCCCAGTATCCTACTGAAACTTACTGATGATACAAAATATTATTTTGGGGTACAGTTTCTGTGTAGCACAGTTTACAGTCCTTGATTACTAATGTA
Source organism: Corrigiola litoralis (assembly GCA_901111285.1). Taxonomy (NCBI): domain Eukaryota; kingdom Viridiplantae; phylum Streptophyta; class Magnoliopsida; order Caryophyllales; family Caryophyllaceae; genus Corrigiola; species Corrigiola litoralis. The sequence continues at coordinate 33,253 of CAAKMY010092601.1, read as the reverse complement.
GTTCAGTGAAGATGCTTGAGATCTTCACTCGTAATGAGCTTCGATATTGTGATCTATAAATCTCAATTGGTCATGCCTATAATGTACCCCAACCGTATTGAAATGTCATAAATGGTTGATTACAGATATTCCTGCAAGTGCAGTCTCGAATGGTAAAGTTTACTCTATGTGCTCCTTACAAGTTACATTATGGAACTTATGCTTAGTTGCATGGAAAGCAACGGACTTCACAATGTTCTTTGGAATATCCCGTCACACATAGGGGAAATAATCATGTAATGTTCTTTTCCCCTTGTTACAGAGATCTGAATCTGTACCTTTCCCGAACTGAGAATCATATTGTGAAAGGGTGCCTTTCTGAGTCTCGTTCCATCCTTACCTCTTTGCTTCTTGGGTGGCCTACTTCCACGCACATGAGAATTTACGTATAGGAGACATGCAAGATTATTGCTGAGTCAAGAATTATTTGCAGCATTCTGCCCCTGGGATTTCGTTTTGCAAGTAAATTTCTGACTTATTCTAGTCAATGGAAGTTACATACCTTGGCCTCCTTTAGGCAGTCATATGCAACCTTTCACTGACAAGATGTCAAGATTAAGTCCCTTTTTTGTTCCAACCTTAAAGATCGTTTCAACCTTAAAAACTTAAGTTCACTTGGAGTTGAAAACTGAATGTCCCCAACAAAGTTAACCTGTTTCTCTTGAAATATTCTTTAGTGGTAAAATCATAAGAATTAGAAAAGTATTAAAGATACATATAACAAAATAAACATGGTATAACGGATGTATTGGAGTTTTGCTACTCTATGTTCAATTACAAATATAACGGCATTACTACATTTTTTTTAATTGTCATAATCATTTTCATGTATTATCTTAGTCACTCAGACAAGCGTACATCTGGAAAACTATGGACATCTACTGATCTTTTCCTTTACGTAAGAGACACCAACTAGCTATTAAACTAATCACATGAGCATGGAAAAGACATCTAAAAACATGTGTTTCTTTTCCTTCCCTCAATGTCATGTAAAATTCTCTTATCTTTCTAGGAGGCAAAAAAGCAATGTTGGTGCGTTGGTTTTACACAAACTTCTTCAGAAACACCCTGCTAAAACTTTTCTAGTGTGCCCCCTTCCCACCTTTGTCCTTTACCAATAACTACGGCTGCATTCAAAAAAGAAAAAATAAATTAGAGGTCTCAATAACGACCCTTGAAGGACAACATGAATAAAAGTGATTCTTATCCTTTGAAAGTCATTCATCTCTTCATTTTCCAAAGTTTAAACCCTCCCTTCAATACTTTATTAGGATCAAAAATATACTTTATTATTTATAAGTACACATTTTTATATTCCAACCTTAGCAGGCTTAGCTACATACTGCTACAAAACAGCCCGTCAACACCGTGGCATTTCAATTTGGTATATTCTTTGTTTATCACCTGCACCTATCAAATGACTTAAATACCCTTTTTACACCCTTTTTTTTTCCTTTTTTTGTTAGACCGAGGGTGTACACCTCTAAAAGCATCGAATAATTCTTTTCACCGCAAATGCTCTATGAAGACAGAAACAACAATTATGCTTCATTACCATAGCCGATGATTAACCCTAGACTACATTTTTGACCATTTAATGAAAACACGAGGTGAACAACCACCATATCATATCTCCTTTTACAAGCCGGCTGAGGGTACTTCCGTCATATATCACCACTTACCCCAAACACCCACGTTCAGTCCAAAAAAGCATTTGCACCAAAAAAAAAAAAAAGTCCAAAAAAGCAGGCCGTTACAATGCCCAAACTACCCTCCTAACGGCATTCTATACCATCATAACCCATGGTCATTATAGTCATTAAACCACTAAGAATTGCTGTCAGACCTTTTTACTTGCATTTTTTATTTTATTTTACTCAACTAAAGTAAAGAACGTGAGCTTATCCCCGCACTCAAAAAAGGAAAGGTGGCTGCAAAAATAACTAAAAAGCACACACATAAAATAAAAAAAATTAAAGCATTTTTTCTAGAGAGAGAAAAAAATAGATTTGTAGTGAGAGAAAGTGTTCGTTAGACAACATTATCGGACTTGAAACACACTTCCTTAACTGAACTCTTCATAATTCTGAAAAAATAGAAAGAAACCCCAATTTTAAGTCCGGAAAAAATTAGGGTTTATTTCCTCAATTTCAATCAATTTTCTAGGGTTAGGGTTTTGAAAGCATCAATCTTTGGCAAAATTGGGAACTACCCATTTCAATTGGGGTTCTCAATTGCTGTTTAATGAAGTTGGGTCCTCGATCTGGTGTGGAAAAGTGCGAAAGATTGAATCTTTAATTGAAAATGTTTACACCACAAAAGAAGGTGTTTTCTGGGTGGTCTTTGACCCCACATCGTGATGCTCAGAAGAGTCCGGGGAATTCGAATGCGAGAGTTGAAGATGGGTATGAGAATGGGGAGAGAGAAAGTGGGGATCTTGAAGATTTTGGGGGAAAAGTTGGCAAGCTTGAGAATGAGGTTTGTTTTTAATCTTGCTTTTTGTGAATTTTGGTTTTTTTTTTGTGTTATGTTGTTAATTTATGTTCTTGCATAATTATTTTTTTAGTAGAGTTTGTTAATGAGTGTTTTTTGTAAGCAAGAGTTGACTTTGTTTGACTTGGAGAATTGTAATTTGTAAGTTGTAACTAATATGAGATTAATGACTTAGTTTAGTACTTTAGTTGGGTTGTCTGACAAATTTCTGGATTTTAGTATATTAATGAGGTTAGTTTATTGTTTAATATCATATAATTATTCTGCTAGTTTTTATTGAGTAAAGAAGGGTGTTGGGTGTATATTGTTTAAAGATTGGATTTTTATTTTTTTTCGGTGGAGTGGTTGGATATAATTTGGAGTTGTGGTTGTAGGGTTATATATTTATATGTGCATATAAACTTAAGCTTTGTGAATTTTTGGTTGTATATTGGGAGTTGCTCTAGGAGGGGTAAAGTTGAAAGTAAGTGAAATGTTTGTGAAATACAGCTCCTTGTTTGATGTTTGGACCAATGCCAACTTGTCAAAATTTAGATCTTATTTGTTTGACAGTCGCAAGATCTGGTACGTTAGGGAAACCGGAAAAATAGTATTGTTGCTCTAAATAATTATGTAAACAAATTAGTTAGACACTTGTATATACTCCGTAAATCTTAAGATGCCAGGTCTAGATAATTTTTTGATAAGTGCTCCTCTGAGCTAAAGGAGTTACACAGGCGCAATTGTCTCTTAAAGAGGGTAATGAGAACTCTCTGGAAAGCACAAGCAGCTTTCGCCAAAGGGCAATTCGGTAGCGCCATTGTCATGGTGGTAACTATTACGAATTTCTTTGGGCTTGTAGCTCTTCCCGTTCGCATGGTCACTAGCAAGGGGGGAAGAGTTCAAGTAGTTATCATTATACATTCCTTTGGCCCTGTTCGTCTTCCATCTGGCATGTTTTGAAGTTTTTTCCTGTTGGTCATTTTGTGACTCTGAGATTGGTGTAGGCTCGTGGTTCATGTGTTTGATAATATGCATGTTTTTTACAGCTATTTGAATACCAATACAACATGGGGCTTCTCTTAATTGAGAAGAAGGAATGGAGCTCTAAGCTCGAAGATCTCCAGCAAGCACACGAAGAGCTGAAGAATGTCATTAAGCGAGAGCAGGCATCTCATCTGATTGCGATATCTGACTTTGAGAAGAGAGAAGAGAATTTAAGGAAGGCGTTGGGTGTGGAGAAGCAGTGTGTTCTTGATGTAAGCTCCCTGTTTGCCTTTTGTTGAAAGATAATTACTCTATATCAATTTACTTATTGACTTATCTTATTAATCATCCAATTATGAACATGACAGAGCTTATGCATTGATTTTTTTGCTGCTGTGTGTTGGAATTACTCTCTCTCTCTCTCTCTCTC
>CAAKMY010092601.1:0-29315 GCA_901111285.1 Corrigiola litoralis | reverse complement strand
TATATATATATATATATAGCTAATTCTGTGGTGAACATCTTATCTAGACGTTTTCTTTACCTGTCTTCTGCTGGTGGGGACTTTGATCCTCCCTTTTCAGTTTTATTCTCAGTTTGAAGTTCCTTTTATGTCTGATTATGCGTGTCATTGTATGAACTAGTGCCTTTTTGTGGCTAATCTTCATGTTGTAGACATTCTCAATTTTTTTGTGTACCTTCTTTTTATGGTTTTGGAATTATTTCGGGAAGTATATGACAGATAAGCCATGACACATTACTGAGTCTTTGTATCTAAATATGAAACTTTTAGTCGGTCTTGTAGAAGTTCTTTTCGCTGTTGTTGCCTCTGCCCTCTAGGATATAATGCGAGCTTAAATTTTATGTTCTGCTGGTTATTGCAGCTGGAGAAGGCCTTGAGTGACATGCGGGCGGAATATGCTGAGATCAAATTCACGGCTGACTCAAAGTTATCTGAAGCCAATGCTCTAGCTTCCAGCATTGAGGAGAAATCTTTAGAAGTTGAGGCAAAGCTACGTGCAGCTGATGCCAAGATTGCTGAGGCAAGCAGAAAGAGTTCCGAGATTAATAGAAAGTTGCAAGATTTGGAGGGTCGAGAGAGTGCTCTTCGGAGAGAACGCTTGTCTTTCAACTCAGAGTATGTAGCAGAGCTTGCATATTTTTGTTTAATAAACTTTATCTACTGATGTATCATGAATTTTTTGTTCTTTGAAACAGGAAGGATGCTCATCAAGCTACACTTTCTAAACAAAGAGAGGACTTGCTGGAATGGGAAAATAAGTTACGTGAAGGCGAGGAGCGATTGTGCGAGGCTCGAAGAATCCTCAACCAACGAGAGGAGAGGACTAATGAGATTGATAAGGGCTTTAAGAAAAAGGAGAGTGAGCTGGAAGAGGCGCAAAAGAAGATGGATGAAGCTAAAGTGGATCTGAAGAAGAAGGAGGAGAATATAAGCCTGAGACTAGTCAGCCTTACTCTAAAAGAGCAGGTGAATTTTGCTGTACAGAGTTGCCTACTTTTGTGAATATGGATATGATCTCAAGTAGTTGATTGGATCTTTTGTGTGGTTGCAGGAGGCTGATGCCATGAAAAGGAGAATTGAAGGAAAAGAAAAAGAGTTACTTGCGCTTGAGGAGCAGCTTTGCGAAAGAGAAAAAGTGAGTTTTATAATTTCTGAAGTTTTGGAGTCTTCTATTGCATGAATTGCATGCACTTGTCCTCTTAATTATGATCAAAGCCTTGGCTTTCTAGTAACATATTAGTTTCTAATCACTTTGACTCTTTAAGTGGTGGATAGGTAAGATCATAAGAGTATAGGCATCTATTATGATGTATTTGTGCTAGGGAATGGGGTGTTGCTGCAACATGCATCAGTAAACTTACCATATGTCTGTTTTATATTAGGAAGACTAGCATAGGCTTAATACTAATCTTCTCTCTCGCCTTCATTCTGTTGTAGATATAAAATAAAAGTAAGGCATGATTACAGAAATGGTAGTTGCTTTGCAGCTCACTCCCTTGTTTAATTTGTTGATTTGTCCGCAAGGCTTACAATGTGTTGCTTATATGTGTGCTGCAGATTGAGGTGCAGAAACTTCTTGATGAGCACAAGGCTCAATTAGATGCAAAGAAGCAGGAGTTTGAGTGTGAGATGGATCAAAAGAGGAAATCTGTTGATGAAGAATTGAAAAGTAAGGTTGTAGAATTAGAGAAAAAGAACGTTGAACTGAGTCACATAGAAGAGAAATTTGCTAAACGTGAACAGGCACTGGACAAGAAATTGGAGAAGTGTAAGGAGAAAGAAAAGGACTGGGAAACAAAGTCAAAAGCAATTAAAGAGAAAGAGAAGAGGATTAGGGAAGAACAGAAACTTCTGGAGATTGAAAAAAAACAGATGCTAATGGAGAGGGAGGATCTACTTAAGCTCAAAGACGAACTTGAGAAGGTCAAAACTGCCAATGAAGAACAGCTGCAGAAGATACAGGAAGAGAACGAACAACTTCAAGTGACTGAAGTAGAGAGATTAGAGCATTCACGTCTGCAGTCCGAACTAAAACAGGAGTTAGATGAGTGCAGATCGCAGAGGGAAGTTCTTTTCAAGGAATCTGCTGAGTTGAAACAGGACAGGATGTCATTTGAGAAGGAGTGGGAAGCTCTTGATGAGAAAAAGGCTGAAATTGAAAAAGAGGTAAAGAAGTTAACAGATGAGAAGGATAAATGGGAAAAATGGAGACATCTAGAAGAGGAAAGATTGAGGAATGAGAGTCTGGCTGCTCAGAAGAAAATAGAAAGTGAGCTTGAAACTCTAAAATTGGACAGAGAATCATTTGCAGCATACATGGAGCAGGAGAAGTCACTGTTGTTAGAAAGAGAACAGACTGAAAGAAGAAAGATAGTCGACGACCTCGAGCAGCACAAAAGAGACCTTGAGATTGAAATCCAGAAGAAGATCGAAGAGAAGGAAAGAGATCTTTCTGAAAGGGAGAGATCGTTTGAAAAAGAGAGAGAAAGGGAACAGAACAATATTAACCACTTGAGAGAAACTGTTGAAAGAGGAATGGCAGACATGAAAGAGGAGGAAAAGAGGATCGCAAAGCAATCACAAGAAGCAGCTGAGAGTAAGAAAGAGTTGGAAGAGCGTAGGCTTGGATTGCAGACGGATATTAGTGAGCTTCTTGTCCTTAGTAGCAAATTGAAGGACCAGCGTGAGCAGTTTCTGGATGAGAGGAAACGTTTCGTTGATTTTGTTGACGGTTTAAAGGGTTGTGAGCATTGTGGGGAAGTATTTCGTGAATTTATGCTCTCTGATCTTCAGATTTTACAGAATTTGGAGATGACGGAGATCCCTCTGCTGCCAAAGTTAGCTGAAGATTATACCAGAAATAGCAACAAGAAAAGTCTCCTTCTGTCGGATATGCAGGATAATGATACTATTGTTGTGAATGCGGAGGGTCCTACTCCTTCAAAATCTGTCTCTTGGCTTAGGAAATGCACAGAGAAGATCCTGAAGTTTTCCCCTATTAAAAGAGAAGAGCCAGCAGGTTTGGAGAATGCTGCTCGAGAAGCCGGTTTGACAGACCTGGATACTGATGCTGGACCTGCATCTGGTAGATATGATGATGCTGAAGAGGTACAAGAATTGTCATTTAGAGTGGTAAGTGATTCAGTTGACATCCAAAGGACATATACCAATCATAGTGTCAAGGTTTCAGGAGACGATGAAGATCCTTTGGTTGGAAGTCGGGTTGAAACCAACAATGACGATGAACCTGAAGCTTCTCAGAATTCTAGTTTGAAGGGTCTGCGCCGCGCTGGCAAGAGAGATAGGGTCAGAGTTAGTAAGACACGTTCTGTTAAGGCAGTGATAAAAGATACTACGGACACACTTGGAGAATCTGTCCAACTTAGTGCTAGCGAGCATGCTAATGGTGATGCTGAAGACCCTTCACAAATGGAAGATGGAAATAGAGAGGTATCCAAAGAAAATGTTATAAAGGGAAGGAAACGTGGTCGTTCTTATGCTTCACAAGCAACCGCAAGTGAGCAGGATGATGGACAGAGCGGAGGGCGTTCTGATAGTACTGTAGGTGGTGGACCCAGGACACGGCGGCAAAAAACTTCTGTAGGCCCCCAAGTGCCAGCTGGAAAGCGTTACAATCTCAGGAGACCAAGAAAGTAAGTGCTGGGTGAACAATCCTTTCTTCTGTTAGTGACATGCTTTGAGCTTATTATGGATTTGTCATAATCTGAACTCTGAAGGGCCTTCCTCGAGTGCCTAAAAAATGATAAATACTAGTGTTTTGAATTACCAAGACAATGAGGATCTTTCACTGATGACAGCATTACTACCCATTTACCCTCCATTGGAAAAGGTAAATTGGTAGGACTTCAACAAAATGGGATATAGAGGGTTCCCATTATGTGTTTGATGGGTTTTTTTTTTTTTTTGTAAAAACTAATGTTAAATTTGGCTAATCTTCTTGTGGTGAAGAGTCTACTACTTTAATTACTTTTTCTTTCAAATTAGTTAGCTTTATGATAAGTCCTGAGAGGTGGAGGTGGCGATCAGTGGTTAATAGTTTATGAATGATATGCTGTTGCAGAACATCATCATTCACCTTTTCCATGAGTGGATTCTAATATCACCTGTTATTTTTACTAATGATTTTTGTGGAATATAATTAGAGTCTTTCTTGGAAGTTGTTTTCTGCAATAGTTGACTATCCTTCTGCTTTTATATTCTAAGATTTGTACTGTTTGGCTGCAGTGTGGACACAGTTGCAGCTGTGAAGACTGCATCTGATTTCCGGAAAGCTAAAAAGGGAGACGGCAAAAAGGCGACGCGGGAAGAAAATTCCAGACTGGCACCCTCATATTCAGCGGAGGTTGCTAGTGATAACAATGGAAGTGTGAACTTGATGCAGGTGAGGACTGGGAAAAGTAGCACTCTCTTATGCATCTTCTTTGAATAGCTCATGCCTTCTATCTTTGTGCATGTTGGGAACAAACTTAATTCTCTAGCAATTAATATTGCTGTAGATACTTTGGTCTGTTTCACTGTTGGACCTGATATCTTGTTTCGTGTTCGACAGGCTGAGACCGGGGAGAATGGAGATGAGGCTAACAAGTACAGTACCCCTGTACCTAACAGGAGGATAGACGGTACTGTTCTTAGTGAAGAGGTGAGTGGGGCCCCTGACAGACATGTCGTGTATGGTGATGATGCCAGTACGCCCGTGAATCATGATGGTGATGACGATGATGAAGACGGCGATGATGATGATGAAGAGGCGGAGCATCCTGGTGAAGCTTCAATAGGGAAGAAGCTGTGGAAATTTTTGACCACATGACAGCGTTTATTTGCCGCATCCTTTCTTCTTTGGCTGCATCACCATTGATTCTTTTATCTCTTTGGGTTTCTTTTTGGGAGTGTTTTGCGTTGTGTACTGGCATACTTTGGTTATTGGATGTAGTTAACTTCGGGTTCTCTAATCAGAGTATTAGGAAGAAGTCTGAGGCTAATGGGTTTCTCCCTGTATCTTCTAGGAGCAATTGAAAGAGTGTTTAGAGTCTACAAAATCTAGTGTGTAGTCTTAGCCAACCACTAGCCCGGTATGTTTTTTGCCGCGGGATGTACTTACCACATTGTTTAGTTGATGTCGAATTTGTTTGTATCACAATGGTCTGAAGATAATTTCCTAATCATATGCTGAGGTTCATGTCTTACTGTATCCATCATCGGCAATGTCATGGTCTCGTTCTCTGAAACAAAAGCTCTTACAAGCATGAAATATTTCCCTAAAATTAAGTTTTTCAACAAAATAATTTTCATTATACCGTTCTCCCTAAACTAATAATTCTTAATTTACCAACCATGTAAACAAATAACGCACATGTTTTTTTCGTTGTACTTTAATGTTACTTGAATTAGCGGTGAATGGAACCATTGTTGATACAATTAGCGGTATAAAACTTACAATAGAGAATTTTGACTAACGCACTAATTAAGATGTTGGTTTATTTCATAGTAGTTCAACTAGCTGGTTTACCTTCTCAAAAAAAAAAAAAAAAACTTGTGGTGTTTGTGTTAATATAACGTATGCGCTGGAAGTAGAGAAAAGCCAAAGTTGGATCTTCTTAGAAACTAAGTGTACAACATGAGTATGTAACGCAGTTGGGTTGGTGGGTTGATAATTCGGGACTTTTACATCACCAAATAAGATGCAAGTCACTTTCGTCATCCTTATATGTTCACCTAGTATTTTCGTCATCATTTTTAGTCTTCGATTTGATTTAGATATAGGAAAGGACTCTAAATAATTGAAATTACCATTATCAAAATTTTGTTTTCTTACTTGGACCTTTTTTTCCTCTTCCAGCATACTTTAACTTATTGTCAATATATTTGTCCTTCCTCGTGATTATCGAATTTAGGATTTAGCTTTTTTATTACTCAAGAACATTAGTATAATTAGATAAAATACTCTAATTTTTATTAACACTTAAATATTATTTGGTTGGGGCCCAATGTTATTGTTAAATACACGATCCCTAAAACTATTGAGACAACCATACTCTTCACTAGCACCCTCTTCTCCTTTCAAATTCCATCTAGTTTTCCATTTCCTTGCAACTTAGAAGTACAAACCACCATGACACTATCGCATCATCGTGGACCTCCGCTCATGTCACCACCATTTTCGCTCACCGTATACTCAACTACCATTAGAGATGTAGCTAGAGGTCTAGGTTCTGGGTAAAGGGGATGTCTCGGTCTCCTATGGATATGAATAGAAGGTGGAGAACTGGAGCAAATGAAGAATGTGTAAGGGAATATCACCGCTATTTGAGTAGCGGTGTAATATAAATGAGTGGTGCTAATTACAAAAAGGTGTTATTCTCCATATACCGCTAATTTGAATAGCGATTTTTTCAAGTTGACCGCTAATCAACTTCACTAATTGTTCAGAAAAACGATTTTATCTAAACTTAAAAGTTACAACTGAATTGTTTTGGTAAAGAATTCTAAAAATAATCGCCCCGTCAAGTAAAAAAAATTACATAACATTAACAACTAAAAAACTGAAAAAGGAACCGACAGCGATACAGTGCATTAACGAAGGCAAAAAAATTTGCTTTCATGATTATTATTTTTGGTCAATAGTAAAGTAAACGATTACATCCGTTTTGCTGTCATGATATAAAATGTACTGCAAGTATCCGTGACGCCGTGACGGCATTGCCATAACAATCAAACAAATCACTGGGAATCTATTAGATAGTTTATCCACATCACGGTACAACACCAAAAATTTCTAGTAACTATGACTATCAGGGCTTTCAGCTTTTTTATGACTGCGACTAAGGATGTTACACCAAGAAGAAATTGGGGATAATTACTAACTATATACACCACCAAAGAAAAATAATTGAATTGCCCCAAAATGCTCTCTTTATTTCCACGTTGAGCTGTGAATGTTCAGATCTAGCTGGTTTCTCTGCGTTAGTCTTCCTGTACAATGGCCTCTTCCCGATCTACTATACAAACTCTACTGTTATTGAAATAAAGTATAGCTGTACACAAAATGCAATATTTCGTCATGATATTGATCGCCCGCAAACATCTAGATCCACGTTAACAAAGTCATTTCAAGTCTACGACTCCACAAGTAATGCGCATCTAGATGTTTGCGGGCGATCAGTATGATGATGAGACATCGCGTTTTTGTGTACAGCTATATTTCATTTCACTAGTCTTGTAGAATTTTCCTTAATATCCCTGCAAATCAGACAAATAAGAAGCTATAACTCGTGTTTATATGACGAAAGCTCAAATATAAAAACCACATAAGTAAACATACATGCACCGTGGAAAATCGCAGTTAGCAATTCTACAATTCTGAGAATGCAGACTCAGAGCAAACCAGGCCTTCTTGCAAAGATGACATCCACCGGAAACTCGAACGCGACAGGCTTGCGTATGGCAAAAGAGTCTTCTAATACGTGCGCAATTGGGGTAAGAACAGGGATGATCCATAGTCGCATGACAATGTGAAGCATGTAATAAAACCTCCAGTAATTCTGTTACCTGCATCATCACTTGCGATTGTCAGCAACACCATGTAGAAAATTGAGCCCAGCAAAATAGAAGAGTGCTGGAGGTTCAACTTAACAGAAAATATTCAATGAATGACGAGTAAGAGATTCAACTAAATGACGACTCAATCGTCAACCTGTCCAAAAGGATAGACCCGAATATCATACAAGGGTGGGCTCCTTACCAGTTTAGTCTTTGTACTTCCACTGCCTATAATCGCTGCAGGAGGATGACGACTCAATTTGTGAATGTGGCAAGAAACATTATTTCTCTGGTAGCATGTGCTGCAGACATTAAACTCAGGGCACATCTCACAAGTCCATTTTGGATCCGCATCCACATTTTTCAGGCACAAACTACAGACAGTCCCCATTCCACCGGACCCATTGGGATTGTGGAGATGATACAGAATCATCATAGAGGAGTGCTTTGCATGACGAAGTGAGTCAAACTGGTAGTGATTCCCCTGACAGAAGTTCAAAAAAGCATGCCTATTCTCTAAGAAACAATTGTCCATGATGGCATCATTGTCCTCTGTGTCAACCGGCACGTCATTCACCAATTCCTGAAAAGCACAGCTCAGAATATAAGCTTACACCAAAAATATCTAAGGCAATTTTTTTGGCAGAGGGTGGGGGAGTGAGAATCAAGACAGTACTTGAGAGAGGGGATGTATGTGACCGCTGCTATGTACGTGTGTGTCCCCTTGACCAGAATCCTGCTCTTGGTCATAGCATCTGAAAAGAAGGAAAAATATCAGGATCAATGACAAATACAAATTTCCTAGCCAAAGAAAAACAAAGATCACCCAGTTTTGATGCTACACTTGATATTTCAATAAAAAATTAACAGACTGAGAAACAAGTCCTCTTAGCAACAATATTACAAACGGGACAAATTCCTGTGAATTTACGTAACTGGGGTCCTCTTAAAAAGCAAGAATAAAAATAATACACTTCATCAAACACACAACTCCAAAGCAGCTTCCCCTTGTTGGTTCCTGCTCAAACCCGCAGAGAGGATTCAGACGAAGTCCCCCAAAGAACTAGGAGACACCCATTAATTTCCTGTCTAATACTAAGCAATCTAAGTGAAACGGACCGTGCTAAATCACTGTAGAAAGAGATATGACCGTTACACTCTAGTACAATTCTACAACACATGCCACAGACCTCCGAAGTAGCAGTCAGAGCCTTGGGCATAAGAGTCTTGCCTAAGTTTAAAGTGGACTTCCAAACTATAAATGGCAGACTGTTTACCATGTCAAAAGCAACTATAGAACTAATCAGCCATAGGTCATATGTGGAGCCACCTTTGCAGCAGCATATAGCCCGCATTCGGAAAGCATTCAAGTCTTTACCATAACTTAAAAAATCAGAACAATTTTCCCTGTAGACAATGTATTTCATCCAGATGCCCATTCAGTAGGCGTAGAGTTGTATAATAGGGCAAAGACGTCCTATCTTACTCAATTTACTACTTTCCCATTACACCTCTACTCAAAGTTATGTTAATTCATATGATGATCTACAAAGTAACCAAATCAGATAATTACCTTTCACAGAGCTGAAAGTTCTTGCACTGGTCGCAGAACCATCTCTTCCCTGATGATATGATTTCATTACAGTGTGTACAGGCAAACTGTAACTCAACGACGATGAAGTCTTCCTTGGAAGATCCAATACTTTTCTCAAGCTGTCAAGAAAAACGCAAACAGAAAGATCATTTAGGGAACACATAGTAGAGAGCATGCCATTACAATTATCTTTATTTAGAGAGAATCTAGACACAACCATCCACCTGATGATTAAAAATAAAATTCACATTGAGGTGGGATGTCGGAAAGATACCAACATAAACACGGATCACTGACTTCAAAGGAATAAATATATGACAAAATTAGCCAGTAATACTATCAAGTAAGAAGAGAAACTAACCGCTTTCATCAGTAAGATGTCTCTTGCATCAGTAGCAGAAGGATTGGCATGTCCCAAAGCTTTGAGACTCCTCCTTGTCAATTTTTTAATCTGCTTTTCAGGGTCTCCTCCGCAATCTTCATTGATCTGCTCAATTATCTTGTCAGCTACACCAGACCAATAATCACCATCAAAGTAAGGCAACCTTGCAGCTGTAACTTTGGTGTTGCTTTCTCCATTGGAAACAAAGAACTTCTCATACAAATTTGAGTAAGTCACCACAATTCCCTCATCTTTTCCCTTTTTACAAGAAACATGGTACCTAGATATTGAAAAATATGCCCGTCAAGACCAAATGAGTGGACCAAGGAAAATGCCTAAGGTACAGAAGTAAAGAGAAAAAAAATTCTATTCAGAGAAATAATGCACTCCAAAGATAGCTTCTCAGAGACAGGAAAACAAACAATTCCTAAATAAAGATCATTTCAAAAACAAATTAAATTTTTCAGAAGGATATAGTGTAGCCCTTATTTAACAGGAGAGAAATTTATACCAGCCTCGTAGCTTAGAAGGATTTGGAGTCTTTTGTGACTCTGGATGGCCATACAGAATATAGTCTTCTCCCTTCACAGGTGGACAGGCCCATATATAGCAGGTCGCAAAGCCTCTTTTCTTGCAATAACTAAGGTAACCAAGCTGAGCAAAACAATAAAATAAGAGACATAAGAGACATTACAGCAATAATTTCCCGTTCTAGAAAAAGATCCTAGAGAACCTAACAAGTCGTAAGCAAAAACTAGTATAGAAAGCATACCAAAATTTCATGATAAACAAAAGTCCGAAGAGCTTCTCCTTTCAATGTTTTTGCTTCAGGCCTGAAGTACTTGACAGAATCTAGGTATGAGATATAGACACTTCTCTGATTCGGTCGGCTACATTCTGAGCCAAATTCTTGAACATACATGGCAAAGAGGCACACATCTACTCCTTCAATCCTTTGAAATAAAAGAATCACCTGGACAGGATGATTTACCGTTATACAAGGTGCACTGAATGAAATCGATAGACAGCAAAACCAAACTACTTATGTTTGCAAAAAAAAAAGCATAAAAAGCATTAAAAAAATTAGAAAACACGAAAAAAAAAATGCAATCTTCTAGATGCTCCAAAAAATTTACATGATCCCAGATACAACAGGTTTCCTAATACAGAAAAGGGACCATGTAAAACCCAGGTAAAAACCTACACAAGAACTTGAAAAATGGACTTACTTTTGATCTGTAAGGAAACTCTGCAGGATAACTCTTCTGCGAAAATATCTCCAGAAACTGCTGCTTCACTTGAAGTATCTTATCAACAGATGATACTACCCTCACAACAAGATCAGCAGCTTGTGGTATCTAATAAGACCAGTAAAGCAAAGCATATAAGAAAAGCATGCAAATATCTCCAGAAACTGCTGCAAACAAGATCAGCAGCTTGTGGTATCTAATAATATTAGGAATCAGTCTGCATTATATAAACACAGAGAAGCATGCTCATCATATCTGAAATCTTAATCTCACCTCTTCAGAATTCTGTCCTGTAGCCTTCGCCCTATCTTCTATCTCTTGTTTAAGACGTCTAGACAGCCTCTGCTCTAGATGATCACTTAGGAGGGTCCGAGGAAGGCTAGCCGCGTCCAACGAAGTAGACCGTGGCAAAGTTATGCGTTCCCCAGTTCCTAGACCTTCTAAGTGACATTTAGGACAGATGTACTCTGCTTTACCCCCAAGGTTTCTTTTATCATTAAAGAGTGCACATATCTGATGCTGCCATCCTTCACATTTATCACATTGAACCCACTGCAGGAAGAAAACCATAATCATGAGTTGCAAAGCAGTATGCATAGTGGTTTGTATTACATAATATAAAAAAAAATATATATATCTCACCGGTTCATCATTCACCAAATTGTTCGTTTTCAACTTCAGATCTTTCTTGTAAATCAAAACCCCAAAAATTGTGATGCTACCACCACGAAACTTGTTACAGCAAGGGGTACAAAAGCAAAAAAGTGCCTGATTTTCCATTGTTGAGTAGTATGTAGTGAAATCTTTTACACGACCCCCACAGCATGAGCAATAGATTGGCATTG
Organism: Corrigiola litoralis; assembly: GCA_901111285.1. Taxonomy (NCBI): domain Eukaryota; kingdom Viridiplantae; phylum Streptophyta; class Magnoliopsida; order Caryophyllales; family Caryophyllaceae; genus Corrigiola; species Corrigiola litoralis. The sequence goes on along the minus strand of CAAKMY010092601.1, from coordinate 17,648 downwards.
GCGGAAATGAAAGTCTCTCCAAGTCACATAGCTGGCAAATGTTCTCGTTGATGGAACAGTTGGCTGTACTTCCTACCACTTCCTCAGCTAAGCCCTGCAGAAAAAGTTAGGTAATTAATTCGGCTATCAAAGTTACATACTGGGCAGCCCACATATCAATTAAGATGGCAGAACAACATAAAATACAGCAGCTAAACACGGTAATCTATTTAATGGAATCGTCACCAAAAAATTAAATCTTTGCCAACTTGATTTGTGGCAAATGATCAAATACACGCTTGGTGAAACAAAATATAAGCCGGACATACAAACACATCTATAGCAGTTGTATATTCTAGACAAGATGAATAATGGTCAAAATGCGGTTGTTCATTTTAACTTCCCTTCCTTCACTTACCAGCCTCTCCCAGAGAACAACTTCTAGGCACAAAATACAACACTACTTTGGTATAATTAGTCATGTAAAAGAATACCTAATCATCAATACATGTTATGTTGCGTCTGACTTTAACTTGGATATTTGACTTTAAGTTGGATATTTGGCAAAAAAAACGATAATTAATTGATAATAGATCTTCAATTACCATACCAATTGATTATTATTTTTGGTGGTGACCAGGAGTATACCAGCAGAATATTGCTTTCTTGCAATCACAGAGACAACAAGGCAGAACATAAAACATTATCAAGTCTCATTGACCGACAAAACTTGTTCATACTCTAAATTCCATAGCAATCTCTGTGTAGGTGTTGTAGCCCTTTTACTGGGACTCTCACGCTTAATGTCTAGTGAGAGAAAGAGGAGGAAGATTAAGAGAAAGCTAGGAGGAGATTGTGATTAAACAATAATGTGTATTGGTTCCTGATGGTACAGCATAGGAACAGCCATTGTACGTTTAATAAAAAGATATTTGCGCAAAATTAATTCACACTTGACCAAAGAATACCAGCATACGATGATGACTAATATAGCATCACAGTAGAAAGAGAAAAAGAAAGCAAAAGAACGAAAATTACCTGATCAGCTTTCTGCTTGATGCTAGACAAATGTGTTCTGATTTCTTCTGCTGTGAAAAAATCAATTAAGCTGATGCCATTGACCTTTTGTTTCTCGGACTTCATTTCAGTCAAGGAAGCAACAAAAGGTGGATGACATTTGTCACTTGTTTTTTCCTCAGATTCTTCTGGATCATTCCATTCTATGATCTCCTCATTTTGAGCAATACACTTGTCTTCACAGAAGCTGGGAACACAATCAGAAGGCGAATTGCTAAGGCTACCGCTGCCCTCATCTTTCAGCTCATCAGCAGCTACAGACTTCATCTTCTGGTGAAAATCAATCAATGGACTTTTACAGTTGCTTCCAAGAATTTCATCCACAACACCATTGCTAGCTTTACTGATTCTTTTAGAACCATTGACATAATCGGCAATCATGCCCATATCAGCCTCAGGGTTGTCAAAGCTAGCCACTGTCGGAGACCTAGGCTGTTGCTCAAATATCGGAGGTCCACAAGGACCAGTTGGCTCAGATAAACCGGAAGCATCACAGGATGAACTATGTCTAAGGGAAGGCGGGTTCAGCTTCCTACATTTTGTAGGCTTCATAGAATCTTGTGCTACGCAAATTCTGTCGCCACGATTACTAAAATGTGAAGTTTGTACAGGCCTATCAGCGGTATCTTGAAATGTATGAGAATTTATATTTTGCACTGGCGCTCTGCATGAAGAGGAAGATTTGACCTCTAGTTTGGATGGACAAAACCGTGGAGATTCCAGAAACGGCTGTTGCACATGCACACCACCAGAGACAGGGGAGACTGCTAATATTTCTAATACCGTAGATGGTGCTTGCACAGATGAGCAACTTCCGTTACTTGACACAAAGTAATTAGGATCACCTGGAAACATAAAGAAGAAGTATTATTATAAGGAACCAAAAACCGAAGTCACATGGAACAAAACCATGCTCTTGCATCCATAGCACTATAGCAGTCATTGATAAAATTTGAGTCCAGTCAATGGAGCAGGCTAAGAGAACCAAGTCTATAAGACACAAACAACCAGCAATACTTGAACCAAAAATCAATATTCAAAGTAAAAAATTTAAAAGGAAAAAGGAAAAGACAAGCTACTTCCAGAATAAAAGATTGGTTTTAGACTAGTAACAGGAGATTAAACCGAATATCAAACCTTCGCTTAAGCATTGAGATCTTTGATGATGGCTTTCAAAAGACGACTCGGAATCATACTGCAGAACACTTCCTGAAAAGGTGGGCCCGCTATAAACAGGTTTACCACAAGAGAAACCTTCAGGAGAAGAACTATAATTTGGTAGCGCCTGTTTAGGGTGCAATGAAGTTGCTTCAAAAGTACGCTTCCGTGATCCTGCAGAAAAGAATGGGCTCAATACTAGGACATGACAAACAAAGGTGCCAAGATGGGTAAACTGGAATGTTCCATAGTACAAAAAAATTGTTTACCGTATAATTCTGTATCAGTGATGCAAGATGCATTCAAACTATCGGCAAATAAGTTACCAACATTAGCACTCAGCACATGATCAAGGGGATTATTGGAATTGATGCCAAAATTACTCTTCCCTGTTGTAGAGCTTGGCGCTAAAGTACACATTGGGAATGCTTCAGTGTCAAGTGTAGGTCGTTGAGGAGTAACTGTGGTATGATACCACTTATTTCGAACCATATTAAATATGCGTAGCATAATCTTTTCTTGATCCATGTAGTCCTCCTAAAACATGATTGTGTAAAGAAAAAATAAAGCTCTTTAGTAAACCGCAAAGGAAAGAACAGTATAAAATGCTTTAAAAGAGAAGTTGACAGAGGCTGGTCTTCTAATATATCAATATAAAAACAATGCAACATATTCAACCCAAAAAGGATAACTTTCTAATCAAGCAGCTGCTCTACTAGCGTTAGACAGAAAAAATCTGGAGAAAAGAATGATATAGATACAAGAATGAGACCTCAGCATGTAAATTCAAAACACTAATTCAGTGCAAAAAGAAGTTTCTAGGACATTTTGTAGGGGACTGAAGTACATTTGGTTGAAAAGTGGCTTAAAAGGATCTGAAAGAAAGCTCTACTGCACCAGCTTTCAAATCAAAAATTTCATTCAAACCCCAGATATACAATGATTACAAATTGAAACATTATGGACTAGAAAAGGCAAAGACTCTCAGAACTAAGGACCATTCTGTTAGATGATGGAACAGAAGTCTGTTCAACCAGGTCTCAATGGTGGATAATTACCCACATGTTCCAAATGTCCGCCTTGACTTGTGTGTGTACAGTGGTGTAAATTAGTGTTTACTAACACAAAGATGAAGTACTATCGACCAAAAAAAAACTAGTTGCTCTAGCATTGACGTGGGCTGTAAAAAAAAACATTATTCCTAAGCAGGAGTAAATTGAATATATTAGCAGGCTATGATCATGATTCATGTATTCAGATGCCAAAGAGACAATTGAAGCTGTAGGCATACGAAAGAAATAAACCTGAGAGATAGCATCCGAGAACAATCGCCTTTCTATCTCAGAAGCAAAACCAGCCATTTGCTGTTTGAACTCCGCAGAAGCAGTCCTTGAAAGATGCACCAGACTGTAGAAGATCAAAAGAAAAGAAATGATTTCGTATCAGCACAAGGCAGAATTAAATTTTGTTCAAAATCCATAAGTAAACTCTAACATAAAACTAAAACAAAATCGTTCAGAACAGAAACTAATTTACTATATTCCCAGCAGCTTACAACTTAATATCGAGTGTACAAAAGACACAACATTGAGAAGGTATTAGCATTAAAAAATAATTATTTTCCCCTATTGATGCTCAGATCGCAAAGCTCCATATGTTTTTAAAAAGTAAATAAAATAAAAATTAAACTGTATGCACCTAAGGGACCCCGCTTTGCACAAAAGCTAGATTCAACCTAAAGCTAGCAGCTCCACTAAATCAATCAACTTAACTCAACCCACTGCGGTCTGATCACAAACCCATAATTATCAAAAACCTATAGCTACAACTACTAAAGCAATCCATTTTACTCGCCTTCACCAAACCACAATTCACCAACATACAACCATTGTCTGCCTAGACCATCTAATCATAACTATTCAATAGACTTTACTAAGCAGTATAGTGAATACTTTCAATATGCCCACATCAAAACCCTAAACATATCTCGCCCTACCATTAGACCGCCGTACCCTACTCTTTCAGTTTCTCCAAAATCAGGGGTGATCACGAATTTCGGAAGCAAACCCAATTCAATTAATCAACAACATGGCTCAATTTAACATACCGTCATCAAATTCAACCCATAAACAACAACAATACCAAATAAAACCCTAATTTCACCATAACAATCAAATTACAAAATTCCACTCGACAACCAACAAAGCGGCTCAAATTAGGCGTCCCACATTCAATATCAACCCAAAAACAACAACAAGCAGTTAAAAAGATGATTACAAACCACTGAAAACCCTAATTTTCACCCTAAACAACACCATAACAATCAAATTACAAAATTCCACAAAACAACCAACAATGCGGCTCAAATTGGACGTCCGACAATCAAATTCAACCATTGACGACAACAATCAATTAAAAAGATGATTCTAAACCAACATAAAAAAAAAAACCCTAATTTAACCCTAAACAACACCATAACAATCAAATTACAAAATTCTGTTCAGCAATCAACAATGTGGCTCAAATTAGACAACCCATAATCAAATTCAACCCATAAACAACAATCAACCAATAAAATAATTTAAAGACCCTAACTTTACACCAAATTAATCGAAATTCAATTAAATTAATCAAAATTAAATTAAACAAACAAATTAAAAAACAAATTAAAAGGGCAAAGACTACGCACATTGAATTCTTCATTTTCTGACGACAATTATCAATCTCGGGAACTTCCCGCCAACTCAATTGAAAATCAGTCTGAAACCCTAATTCGTCGAAATCACCGGTAATTGCCGGAAAATCCGACAAATTAAACCTAGATGGTTTCCCCATACTCGCCATCACACAACAATCAAATAACTACACCATGATTATTTTGCGCGGGAAATCCAAAATTCCAAAACCCTAATTTTGGGAAAATTCGACAAATTGTTGATCACAATTGGGCTGAAAAGATTGCAAAAAGGAATGTAATTTGATTGGATTGGGAAAAAAAATTGGATGAGAGAGAAAAAAAACCCTAATTTGATTATAGACCGCCAAATCTTTTTTTACCTAAAATAAACCCTAATTGTCGCACCTTATATATCTTTGGGCTCTTTTTTATTTTTATTTTTCCGATTTTTAGGGTGTTTTTTTATTTAGACACGTTTCTTATTTTATTTCAGGTGGAAAATAAAAGAAACGGGTAGAAAGTTCTTTTATAGGTCTGAAAGGTAAAATTTTATAGCATGTGGATTATATTTGATTAATTTCTTACGAGGAGGTTTGTTTTACGGTTTTACTTTATTATAATTTTTATGCATGTGACCTCAAAAAAAAAAACAAATTACGTATGAAGTGTAATTTATTTTCCTAATTTATTGGGTCTAGAGTTGCATAGTTGTATTGTAGTAGGATTGAAAGTCTTTGGAGAGAGTCTACTTTTTTGTTGATTGTTAGTGGAGTCAAATTGGCCCAATGAAGGAATATATATATCTATAATTTGATTTGGGCCTGTAGGGAACTCAAGTAAATTTAGCTAGGAGTTTGTTATTTACAATAAAAATAGACTGTTAATAATAATTTCGATTGGGCTTGTTAATAATAATTGGGATATGAATATTTTATAGGAGACTGTTTGATTTTAAATTGAAAATTAAATCGTTTTAAACTGATTATTTTCAAAGAAACATTTTTTATGGTATTGATATAAGGTGATTATTTCAACTCAAGCAATTAAATTGAAATTATGTTGTCGATTTAGATGATTTGTGTAAATTAGACGGTGTTTTAACTTTTATTTTAAAAGTGGTTGGTTTTTACAATATTTGACGACCACTCTAACTCAGTCTTGAGACAATACCTTTCCAAATAAAAGATAAACTACTTTTAAAAATATAACAAATAATTTACCTTTAATAATTGTTTGTCTTATCGACGTAGTAGATTTGTACCATTAACATTTCGCTAAATCACTAGACAGAGTTTTAATATTTTTAATCGTACCTCTCACAATTTTTAGTCCACAAAAATCGGTTTTTTGGATGTATTTTTGATTTTTCGGAAAATGTTTTGAAAGTGACCAAGCATGCTCCTAGGGTTTATTGGAGCATAGCTGTAGCATATGGCAATGTCATTCCTCCGTCTTGATAGTTTTACGATGTGTTTATCGCTCGATTCGAGGATGTGCATAATGGACAAAAATGATGGTTTATGCTATGCATAGGCAACTTTTTGCAAATTCTCTTGTTCCAAACACCATTATATGTGTCTAAGATGCCTCTTTCAAATTTTTGTCCAATTCAATTCCGGGGCCAAAATGAGGTTTTTGCGTGGGTTATAAACTTATAGACCACCAAAACAGGTTTTTGGGTCGATTTTTGATTATTTGGGACATATTCCAAAAATTACCAAACATGCTCCTAAGGTTTATTGGAGCATAATTGTAACATATGCCAATGTCATTCCTCCGTCTTGATAGTTTTAGTATGTGTTTATCGCTCGATTCGAGGATGTGCGTAATGAACAAAAGCGATGGTTTAGGCTATGCATAAGATACTTTTTGTCAATTTTCATGTTCTATTCACTATTATATGTGTCTAATATGCCTCTTGCCAATTTTCGTCCAATTCCATTTCGGGGCCGAAATCAGGTTTTTGCTTGGGTCATAGTCCACAAAAACAGGTTTTTTGCGTCTATTTTTGATTTTTTGGAAAATATTCCAAAATTGACCAAGCATGCCCCTAGGATTTACTGGAGCATAATTGTAACATATGGCAATGTCATTCCTCTACATCGATAGTTTTACGATGCTCGATTCGAGTATGTGCATAATAGACAAAACTTATGGTTTGCGCTATGCATAGGCAACTTTTTGCAAATTTTCTTGTTCCAATCACCATTATACGTGTCTAAGATGCCTTCTTCAAATTTTTGTCCAATTTTATTTCGGGGCCAAAATAAGGTTTTTACGTGGGTTATAAACTTATAGACCACCAAAACCGGTTTTTGGGTCGATTTTTTACTTATCGGGACATATTCCAAAATTGCCAAACATAATCATAGGGTTTAGTGGAGCATAATCGTAGCATATATCGATGTCATTCCTCCATCTTGATAGTTTTAGTGTCTGTTTATCGCTCGACTCGAGTATGTGCATAATAGACAAAAGCGATGGTTTGGGCTATGCATAAGATACTTTTTTCCAATTTTCATGTTCTACTCACCATTATATGTGTCTAAGATGCCTCTTGCCAATTTTCGTCCTATTTCATTTGGGGGACGAAACCAGGTTTTTGCGTGGGTTATAATCAACAAAAAAGGGCTTTTTGGGTCTATTTTTTTTATTTTCCAGGAAATGTTCCGAAACTGACCAAGCATGCTCTTAGGGTTTTTTGGAGCATAATTATAGCATATGACAATGTCGTTCCTCCGTCTTGATAGATTTACGGTAAGTTTAGCGCTCGATTCGGGTATGTGCATAATGGACAAAACCAGTGTTTCGGACTAAGCGTAGGCTACTTTTTGCCAATTTTTTTGTTACTTTAATCGTTATATGTGTCTAGGATGTCACCCGCCAATTTCATCCGATTCCATTTTGGTACCGAAACGAGGTTTTGCGTGAGTTATAGTCCACAAAAACCGGCTTTTTGGGTCTATTTTTTATTTCTGGGAAATGTCCCGAAACAGACCAAGCATGCTCTTAGGGTTTATTGGAGCATAATTATAGCATATGACAATGCAATTCCTCCGTCTTGATAGTTTTACGGTGTGTTTCTCGCTCGATTCCAAGATGTGCATAATGGACAAAACCCGTTATTTGGGCTATGTCTAGCCAATTTTTTGCCAATTTTCTTGTTCCATTTTCGATTATATGTGTCTAATATGCCTCCTTTAAATTTTTCTCCAATTCCATTTCGGGGCCGAAACGAGGTTTTTGCGTGGGTTATAGCCCAAAAATACCGGCTTTTTGGGTCTATTTTTTATTTTCCTGGGATTGTTCCGAAATTGACCAAGCATGCTCTTAGGGTTTATTGGAGCATAATTGTAACATATGGCAATGTCATTCCTCCGTCTTGGTTGTCTTACGGTGTGTTTCTCGCTCGATTCCGAGATGTGCATAATGGACAAAAATTGTTATTTGGGCTATGCCTAGGCTACTTTATGCCAATTTTCTTGTTCTATTTTCCATTATATATGTTTAGGATGTCTCATGGTAAATTTCGTCCAATTCCATTTCGGGATTTAAACGCAGTTTTTGCGTGGGTAATAGTCCACAAAAACCCGCTTTTTGGGTCTATTTTTTATTTATCGAAAAATATTCTGAAACTAACCAAGCATGCTTCTAGGGTTTATTGGAGCATAATTGTAGTATATGATAATGTCATTCCTCCGTCTTGATAGTTTACGGTGTTTTTATCGCTCGATTCGAGGATATGCATAATGGACAAAATCGTTGGTTTAGGCTAGACATAGGCTACTTTTTGCCACTTTTCTTGTTCTTGTAACCATTATATGTGTCTATTTCGTCCAATTCCATTATAGGGCCGAAACGAGGTTTTTATGTGGGTTATCATAAAATCCAGTTTTTTGAATCTATTTTTTATTTGGGGACAAAGCATGCTTCTAGGGTTTATTGTTCCATAATTTTAGCATATAACAATGTCATTAATTCGTCTTGATAGTTTTACAGTGAGTTTTGCGCTCGATTCGATCATGTGCATAACGGACAAAACCGATGTTGGGGCTATATTAGAATTTGTGAATTATGAAAAGAATATCCCCACAAGAAAAAAAAACATAGATATGAGAAAATGATAGGAGACCAACAACCTTGGGTGCGCATTGGGTACAACTGGTTCCGTGAAGGGTTACTATAGTTTAGCTAGTTGAAGCTGACCTACTAGACCCAAGGAGCTACTTTAACTCAATTATTGACTATATCAATAAGTTAAAATTAGATTGATTCTTCAAGGGAGTCGATTTTGTTAAAAATTAAACTTGTTCAAAATAAGCCATAAAAGTTAAGTTAAATCAGTGTGTTTTTTTTTTTGGAAAATTTGCTCAAAATATTCCGAAGTTTGCGTGGTCTTCCATTTTTATTCCCGGGTTCGAATTATTTTTTGATATTCCCAAGTTTGGCTCATTTTTTCAATTTTTGTGCCCTTTTACCTATTCACCTGCTAGTTTCGCATTTAACCGGTCACTGTGACATTTCTTTTTCCCTTTCTTTTTTTTTCCAAAAATTATTGTAGTGAAGTTGCTTAGTTACGTTATGAACTCCCCTTCCCTGGTTCTTTCCAACAGTACTCTTTCCTCCCTTCCCACACCCAATGCTCTCCCCCCCTCCCCCCATCTTCTCCCATTAATTTCTTTCAAGCACCCCATACGACGCCCTTCTTGCAATGTCTTCCCCCCTCCTCCTCTTACTCCTATTTCCTCCAACTTCCCCCATCAAATCATGGTACCCGATTGCTATTGAACTCAAAGTTCCCAATTCATCTCCGGCAATCAATCACCATCATTCCCACATTCAACACCTCTAGAATCCTCCCAAAAACCGCGGTAATTGCACCACGTTAAACGTTGGAACTCCCGCCAAATAGAGTGTATTTTGACACGTCGACGGCGACGATGATGACGGAGTAAAAGAGAGGAAACAATGCTTTTTAAAGGGAGGACGGATCATTATTGTTTGTATAATTTTACGTCTACTGGGTGGTATTGTTTAGGGATAAAATCATTATTGTGCAGGGGCATGATTATTGTAGGTGACGATGATGGTTGAGGGTGAGATAAACTAACCCACAAACCCCCTCTTTAAGGGGTCCACCTAACTGATATAGTTGTTGCTGCTGTTGATTATTGTTACTGAGGAAAGTGGTAATATTCGGGTTATGGTAGTGTGGGTGGGAATCGGAGACGGTGGTATTGTTAGTTGGTGCAGGTTGGGAACATAATGGGGGTATGAAAAAAGAAGGGAGGACCAAAGGGGGGTGGTTTCAGGTTTGAGTGTTTGACAATGAAAGGGTTGACAAAGGGGTTTACAAAAAAAAAAAAGGAAAAAAGAAATGCCACATCAGTGTTGTGACCGGCTAAATAAAAACGAGCAGGTCAACAGGTTAACGGGCACAAAAACAGAATAAATGAGGCAAACTTGGGAATATTAAGAAATAATCAAAATTTGGGAATAAAAATGGAAGACCAGACAAACTTGGGAATATTTTGAGCAAATTTTCCTTTTTTTTTTTGGTCATGTATTAGTGCAAATATTTTTTGACATTTTAGATTTTCATTCAAAGTTTAGACTAGGCTTCAAGCCTTTGTCAGAAAAAATAAATAAGAGGCTTCAATCATCGATGTGTCATTCATCATTTCATCTTGTCAACTTAAGGGAGATACTGGGTGCGTCTTTCATTCATAGTAGGACTTAGGACTAGTGATATACAGTAGCTTATGAGAATAACGTAATCAATCTGATACCATACCAAGTGCGTCCTTTTAAGTCATATTCCAAACAACTCCGTAGAAGACAACGTTGGTCCAAGCTTCGCTTTCTAGGTTCACTATCATATATGCACTCTGGCCTTGAAGAGTTTAGAGAATCATCATCCATTCAACATGTAACATCTACATCTACATTGAAGTTCAGTTACTTGCATCAGATCTTCAATCAAAGAATAGGCTGTAAGTTACATTGTATAAATAATAAAGAATGCACTACTTCCCTAAATATACAAAAGAAGATGTGATTGAAAGAATGTGGGGTGTCAAGCTATCTCCTAGCCTAAGCATCATTGTGAAGAAGAACCCTAAAAGGGGCTGATTTTCTGAGCCAGATTCAACAATATGTCAGGGACAAGGCGTTTCATCGGTGGGGCCATTGCGTCCTTCGCAAGTGCGGAGGTATCACCTAGCCTAATAGGCATCTTTGTGAAGGCATCCTAGAAAGGGCTGATTTCCCTAGCCAACTTCAACAATATCTCAGGGACAAGGCGTTTCATTGGTGGGGCCATTGCATCCTTCGCTAGAGCTTCTTCATCATCAGCATGTACAACAGAAACCATATGTTCAAACAGCTCATCTTTACCGCCTCTTAAAGGATCCTGAAAGGTCATATAAGTTCTGTTAGACAGCGTAGCAGTGGAAAACATGGTCAACAAAAGCATGAGCAGGTAAAGGAGACGGGAAAGCAGAGTGTATGATATGCTATTTGTTTCACAACTACACCAGGTATATGCATTTTCTGGAAGAATGTGTAAGCAGGTAATGGTTTCTGCTATACTAATATGTAAGCAGAGCTACCTCCTCATCTCAAACAATTGTCGTGTGGTGTCTCTAAGCCTAGAATGGTGGTCCCTTGTCAGCTTTATGATTGAATTAGCTTGTGGTTTTCCTCTCTTTGTTCACCAAAAAAAAATAAAAAAAAAAAAAGTAAGCAGAGCTAGTGAAGGATACGAGAAAGGGAGTTCATTTCAGAAGAAAGTGTACAACCGACTGAGATCGGGCTCAGGTTCACTAAACAAAGTAATAGCCGACTTAGATTCTTTGACACTAAAAAGCTAATAACATACAAGGTAACATGGCGCACACATACAATATCAACTATCAACCACGAAACTTCCAGCATAAAACTAGGAAAGTCATAATGTCAGGTATAAGCATATCTTTGCTGGCAAGTCAGAACACACCTGGACGAACAAATCAGTATGAGTTTTTCCTTCATATAAAACTACTTCAGCACAAGCACCGGCTTTCTTGAGAGCATTTGCAAAACTTTTACTGCAAGCAGAGATTATATCCATTACATAAAAGATGCCAATCAAACGGTAAACAGTCAATATTCAGTAGCCAACCAGCAACGGCAAAACTAATGCTTGGGAACAGATATAAACCTGGCATCTGAAGGGATAGATTTGTCTTTAGTTCCATGGAAAAGGATTACAGGAGGCAGCAACGAAACAGCCTTTGCAATGCTCTTCTCCTGTACAAGGAGCTCAGGTGAAAACTTCCTGAGGGATTCTTCTCCTTCCATAATGCTGCAAGGGCATGCAATAATAGTTATTTCAAGAAGTTCATGGACACTTCTAATAAACTGCAAGCTGAGAAAGATGAATATGCAACTAAATTTGACAGATACCTTAAGAAAATAGATCGATATAGGCCTTGATTATTAAAGTGATCGACCAAGTTCAACAAGTTGTACCTGATCCACAGAGTTGGGTTATGTAAACAAGAATACTAGCTACTTTTTCTGCCTGATATATTACATCATTCGCAAAAGACTGAATATTAGCGTGGACTGTAAACTCTCCATATAGAAGTCTATGACCAAATGCTCAGTACAGACATATAATATAAACACCTGGGATATGGGGAATCTGATGTTTGATTCAATTGAATGGTGCGTAACTCCGTAAGAAATTTAAAGCAATTTCCGGGATCGACCACTTTTCTACCACACTGCATGCTCTTTTGGTCCAGGCCCATTGGATCATGGGAAAAAGAAAAAACTATGACACTTGGAGCAGATACTAAACAAATGTGGTCTTTAGCGTTTAATTTCCCGCTAAGCACATATGACACCAATGGTTACTACAAGCATGGAAAAGTGGGTAGGACCATAATAGAAAACACTCGTGTATTTCATACCCGCCTGATAAAGCAAAATAAGCTTTTATCTGCGAGATACTCCAAGAAATGCTCTCTCCTCTTGATTCCCTTATTGCCTGGTCTAAGAGAGCACAAGCAGAGATATGTGCACCAGCTGATTGACCAACAAGATAAACCCTATACACAAAAGAGTAAGAAGTCATTGACAACATCGTAGAAACCTACATTTGGAAATTAAAACGCTAAATGCACCAGCTGATTGACCAACGAGATAAACCTATCCACAGAAAGGCAAGAAGACATTGACAACTTCGTAGAATCCTACAGTTTCAAATTAAAACACTGGTCACTTACCTGTCAGGATCACCTCCAGAAGCACCAATATTCTTACACACAAATGAGATGCCCTCAGAAACATCTTTGATCATGTCACTGATTGTTCCTTGAGGGAAGTTTCTGCATGAAATGTTAAGCAGTCAGATGCTAGATGCTAGTATGTTCTGATAGGCTTTTCAGTTTGGTTGAGGGAGGGGGCTGTGAAACACTCCAAACCCACAAGAAATTAGCAGCACCTTTTATTCACACTTTTAATCGTACTGAAATATGATACCAAGATAGGCAGCTAAATCAATTGAGTTTGTCTAGCAAAAACAAGAAACCAGCATCTTCCATCAAACACAAAATGTCATCTTTGTTTCAGGTTGCCCAACTTAGGTCATAAATGGGTAATATGCACAGTACTTAGCATGGTAGGAAAGACATGTTACCTATAGTCAAGGCAGGCCACGATGATGTCTCTTTCTGCAAATTGTTTTCCGAGAAAGGAGCCCCATGCTTTGTTCCTAAATCAGCAAGACAATAACAGCTAAATAATGGCAATAAGACAAAACTTGCTCGACAGCATGCACTACTAACAAAGTCTACATCAAACAGCACATGCTGCTTAATTTTGAAGTCATTAACTCAGAACCATGGAGGCAGAGCACATACTTGAGCAATTATAAAGAATAGCAAGTACCAACTAGAGACCTCATCCACTCATAACAAGTCCAAAGAAAAATTGCTGTACGTTATTTTGACATTGAAAGACATTGAAATTCGTCAACAAACATTCTAAATAAAACTAGAAGTGTAAGTTACGCTGCCGTAATTATCTCCCTCAACAACGTTCCGAAATCTGATGAGGTCTCAGTGTAGAGATGGAGGCTCTGAGGGTATAGTCCTACCCTCAAGTTCCTCAACCTCCTAGAGCAGCAAAAGGAAGAAAACATATTCCAGTAAAAGCAAATTACCTTCCCCAAAACTTATCCTGAACAAGCTTAAACTTGGAAAAATCTTTTCAAACCCAAAATATATGTTCAGCCCTCGTAGTTCTTCCGATAATTACACAGACTATATGAACTTCCATTCAGGCCAAAAGTTATATCTATATATTCATCTACAGCATAGTAGCAAATAAACAGCAAACAAAGCTTTTTGCAAAATTTCAAAGTTACACCTCAGATTCAGCCTATGCTAATAGATATAAAAACCAAGAGCCCTTCTCCATTATGTATCTATAATAATCTTTACACAACACTTTTCTTGTTCTTTTCTTGTTTTCTTAGTTCATTACTCACCCAATCAAGGGCCACCAGTTACAAATATCAGCACACGCTTTTTTCTCAGCAGAACTTATTGAAAAATAAAGGGTTTCATTTATTGTTCTATCAGCTCAGTACTCACCCAATAATCCAAGCTCCACCAGTAACAAAGATCACAACAGGCTTTTTCCCATCAGAATTTCTAGGCAAATAGAGGTCCAACCTGTATAGTCACAATTCAAAAGCCTATACTAGGAAGAAATATGCAAGAAAGACACAGAAAATAAATAATGAACTAGATACGAGTTATCTGCAAAATACTACCAAAAGTCATCTCTCTTTGGAAATTGATCAAGGGATGTACCTTCACTAAAAGAATTTGTCCAACAGTTGGTAGTGAAGACCTACCTGTTTCTTGGTTGATCTCCATAGATGACACTCCTGTGCACTTGGCTTGAAAAGAAATAGTAATAGGCCACTGCAAGAAAAAATGATAAGAAGGCACTGCGCCAATCAATAGCCATACAGCAGTCCAAAAATCAGAGCACGGGTAAGATAAGAGCTAATAAGCAACATCTATCTGCCTATTGATAGGCAGTCAAATTCACATACACCAATCACCTCAGAGATCATTTCAACCATACAACAAAATTAGGTTTAGTAAGGAACTAAGGATAGTTAAAACCTCACATAAATGATTTGCTGATACTGCATTAATAAAAGTGACAAAATGTTAGCTTCAAATGACAACGAGTATTGGTCACATGATTCAGGATCAAGAAGGATCAAGGACCTCGAGTCTACAATAGCTCAAACCACATTTTCAATAATTAGCAGGGAAAGTGACTCAGCTAAATCAAGGCAATCTTACCAAAAGACAAAAAAAGACATGTCTCGCTGTAGGATGAATTTATTATGTGTGAGTAGAAAACTTGAACGCTCAACGAATGGCACAACTATGAATTTAATATGGAAGCAAAAAACATAAAGAAAAGGATGACAGTAGCCAAAAGAGCTAACAACAGTAACTAATAAGGTTAGCCTGTCACATAGGATAGTAGATGTGTCAGTAACCAATTCTAGTTAACTCTTGCAGTTCCTTCTCCATCTGAATGGTTTTCTTTCCATGTCAAATTTTAAGAATATAAAAAAAGAAAGATTGTGTGTGATACTCACACTTAAAACTGCATGAACAATCAAAAGCTTAGAAAATATTGTAACAATCAAAAGAAAGATTGTGTGTGATACTCACACTCAGCCTAATTGGCACGAGAAGAATATTTGAGTACACTAAAGTGCTCGTAAAATTATACTGTTATCTTAGTCCTAGTTGTCAAGCTAGAAGGTTGTCGCCCAAGTTTGCCTTCCTTCCATAAATGTAGCATAGGTATGGATAAAGGAAAATCATAAGTTGCAAACCAGCTGCTCAAATAACCAAGGGACAGAAAAAAATAGACACTATAAAGTAGCTGAAAGATTCACCGGAATAGATGCATTTACCTTGAAGAAAACCAGGTAAAAGTAGCATGGCGTAACAGCCGAGTGCAAGTGACCTTGTAATCCAGCGATAGCCTACCCTGAATGAAGTAAATGATTAGAAAACCCGAATTAATTTCCAAAGTGCATGGTTACTCTATGTTATACTAGAATATGCAAACAGTATTCAGGAAGCAAACAAGAATCACTTGAAATGCTAGCAATTATTGATCAAGCCATTTTCGAGGGACCATCATAGAATGCAAGATATATCTCTATGATCAATGGAGAAGCAATTTTGGAGATACTATCAGTCTATCAGAAGACTTAGGCCGCAATATAAATCTCTGTTAATAAACATTATTTTTCGTATTGGTGTTGTCTTCCATTTATCAATCACTACTAGTTAATTAAACGAATTATTATAACCCCCCCCCCTCCCCTCCCCACCCCCTATTAAAGGGGTCCACCAAGCAATTATAATAATGCATGTAAGAGGGTGGCGCTGTTGTGCCATCTTGGGGTTGTCCTACCCCCAAGCGGCATTACATCACTAACCTTTGCGCCTCCTTAAAACAGCAAAATCTAATCCAAACCCATAATTACAAAATGATCAAAAACATAAAAACTAGAAAATAGAAACCCACAAATTAAAATCTACCAAGGTAAAAAAATGTTACCCAAGGTAGCTAAGAAGCTTAAAAGCAAGGCCAGTAAGCAAATAAGTCTCGGCCGCGGCGTCCTCGAAATCCCGCCTAAAGGACTGCTGCCTCGCCGGTGGCTTCCCAATAACATGGCGCGTGTCACCGGAATTCACCGGTCTCCGGTCACCGGAACTCGCACTCTCTTGCAACAACGTTGCCATTGTTGGAGAGATTGGATCTAAATTATGTTGAACGAATCAATGAAATAGCTGGAATATGATGGCATAAATGTTATGTTACGTTTATGTATACTAGTGTTTTTTTGTATGGGTCCAAAATTAAAATTTGGAGGTTTGTATAGTTTTCATTGCATTTTTTGTAACGTAACGGTAAGACGTGGATTTCTGGTTTGTTTGAGAACAGTTGGTGGGTCCTATGTGGGGCCCATACCGATTAGTGGACGGACCATGTTGGGGGGTTTTATCGTATTCACGTCCAAATCGATCATTAGACTACAACTTACGTTTTTCTTTTTCTTTTATTATATTAAAGCACCTAATATTAGAGCTAGTAAGAGTGGACACAACCCAAAAACACGACATGAGGATAGGTGATACGAGTTCCTTTTATATTCAAGCAGTTAATACTAGAGCTGGTAAAAGGTGACACAACCCGAAAACAGGACGTGAAGGCAGCGGATCTGAGTTAAGAGTTTTGACTCATTCAAGTATTTTGGGCCAACACGAAACTTAAATGGGTTGGGTTATGGTTGGGGTGTGAAACAATAAAAAAATGTATATTTTTAAATTTCATGATTTTCAAGATGCGAATTTCATATTTGTTCATGCTATACAAGTGTGAATATTTATACAATAACTAAAATTGGTAATATATTTTTAAATTGATTTTCTTTTATTAATGTTTTCACCATCTGTTTTCTTGCCTTTCACCTGATAATACGAAATTGAATATAGGTGAGCAATGTTTGTCGTTGGATAATTTGATGAAGTACAACAATAGTTTATTCAATTCTAAAATTTTAATTATGTATGCCATTTTGGATAATAAGTAGTCAAATGTTTGCAAACATTACATGTTTTGTAAATATTGAGAACTAGTTGTGAAGCCCGTGCGA
>CAAKMY010092590.1:0-22546 GCA_901111285.1 Corrigiola litoralis | reverse complement strand
ACCTTCCTCTGCCACCTCTCCCCCTCCCCCCACCCCCTCATCGCCGAACCCGAACCCGTCCTGACCTCTGTCTCCGCTTTCGCCCCCGCCACTATCGCCAACCTCGGTCCCGGGTTCGACTTCCTCGGCTGCGCTGTCGATGGGTTGGGTGACCATGTTTCTCTCTCCGTTGACCCCGCTGTCCACCCTGGTCAACTCTCCATTTCCAGCATCTCCGGTGACCCTACTGGGAAGCTTTCCCTAAACCCGCTTTCGAATTGTGCCGGTATTGCCGCCTTGGCGGCCCTTAAGGCGTTAAAGGTTCGCTCTTTCGGGCTCTCGCTTTCGCTACACAAGGGATTGCCACTTGGGTCTGGTCTGGGGTCTTCTGCCGCGTCAGCAGCTGCTGCTGCTGTCGCGGTGAATGCCATGTTCGGCGAAAGGTTGAATTTAGAGGAGTTGATTACGGCCGGGCTCGAGTCGGAGTCGAAGGTTTCGGGGTACCATGCCGATAATATTGCCCCGGCGATCATGGGGGGATTTGTGTTGGTGAGGAATTATAACCCGTTGGAATTGATGAAGCTCGGGTTTCCGGAGGATAGGGAGCTTGTGTTTGTGCTGGTGACGCCGGAGTTTGAGGCGCCGACGAAGAAGATGAGGGCGGCGTTGCCCGGGGAGATAGGGATGCCGCACCATGTGTGGAATTGTAGCCAGGCCGGGGCGTTGGTGGCGGGGGTGTTGATGGGGGATGTGGAGGGGTTGGGGAGGGCGTTGGGGAGTGATAAGGTGGTTGAGCCGAGGAGGGCGCCATTGATTCCTGGGATGGAGAGGGTTAAGAAGGCGGCCGGGGAGGCCGGAGCGTTTGGGTGTACGATTAGTGGGGCTGGGCCGACCGCTGTGGCGGTTATTGATGGGGTGGAGAAGGGGAGGGTGATTGGGGAGAGGATGGTCGAGGCGTTTTGGGAGGGTGGGGGTTTGAAGGCGAAGGCGTTCGTCACGAGGCTTGATAGGTTGGGTGCTAGAGTGGTTAGTAGTGTGCCTAGATAATTTTTTTGGGGTACATTGAAGCAGCTAATGTTGTGGGATTAGGCAAACCTTGCTCCTCAGGAGTGTTCCTAGATGATCAAGGAAGATGGTTGCTTTTTTGGGGTATGTTTTTGAAGGTTTCTTTGTACTAGCTTTGTATTTTTAATGGGTTGGTGACTGGTGTTTTTGATAAGTTTAGGAAGAGAAATAAACTAGAGTTTGATTTAAGTATTGAGCTCTTCCTCGGAACACTGTAAGCGGAAATGTGTGCTCTTGTTGTATGTTTCAAAATGTTATCTTGATTACGGATTTTGTTGGAATGAAAAAATTTATTGAAGGTTTCAGCGTATGTTTCCAATTTGATTAGACTGAGAGTAGAATTGATCTTTGAGATGTTAATGCTGTTGAAAGTTTGGATGAGTTTATTCTCGATGAGGTGAATTGGACATACATTGACCATCATTGGAACCGATTGTGTTAGCTAAGCTTCATTTATGCCTGAGTTTTTTTTGTACAGATTGTGGATGGTTCTTGTGTAGAATGGAGTAGATGTGCTGTAAATTTTACCATATGAGTAATGTGGCTTGGGGGAATCAGAACTAAGGTAGATCATGTAGAAATTATTGTTCATGTAGTTAGGCTAGAAAGCTCCATGCTTTACAGCCATCGGAAGGCTGTAATAGAATGCAAGAGAGGACTTCATAGATGGTCAACCAATCGAGTCGTTCTTCTCCTCAAGTCGGCTATATTGCTAACTCTGATAGGATCTTGTACTTGGCTTATAATAGGGGTAATTCATTTTTGTTTTGGCTGCGTGCGCGCTATGTGGTATCTTGCAAGGCTAAAGAAGTTTTAAAGCTATGCTTAGTTTGAATGAGGTGAACATAGACTGAGGCATTGAGCAATATTTGAACAATATGGTTATAGTATAGCTCCATTGATGCTCAGATTACTTACTTAATTGTATATTTCTCTTTTGTTGGCATAGATTGGAGCAATTTTTCCTAAGTTGTGTGAAATCAGGTAGGGAGCTTGAGGAAATCAGAACTAAGATAGATGATGGAGTAGGTTTGGTGTGCTCCAACTTCCGAGGTTCACATTTATCCTTGAAACTTTGTTCTTGCATCTAAGATATAGACCTAGTGGATTTTGTAGTCCAAAAATGATTTATGCTTTTAGATAGGCTTGGTGGAAGAAGTGCAATAAAAGGACTTGCCTAGGTGAACTAATTCAACTTTTTTCTCGTGCCCAACTTTAGTTAACTGCTAGCTTTCACGGGATCTTGTCTCTGCGTATGGTAGAACTGCCTTGTCGTGGGGCCAGCTACAGCTTAAAACCTAAGATACTCTTGATAGAGCTGTTGCCTGCTGAGCACTTTGCATTCCTTCATTTGTTAGTGGTTCTTTTGTTGCCTTTGAAAGTTTGAATGGAACAATTTTTCCTAAGCATTGTAAAATCAGGAAGGTGGCTTGAGGGAATTAGAACTAAAACGATGATAAGGTTTGGTTTGCTTCAACTTCCTAGGTTCATGTTGATCCTTGAAACTTCGTTTTTTCATCTGAGAAGTAGACCTAGTGGAATTTGTAGTCCAATATAGTGCTTCTAGATAGGCTTCGTGTAAGGAGTGCAATATAGACCTGCTAGGTGGTCTCTAATTCAAGTATGTCTCTTGCTTAAGTTCATTTAATTGCTAGTCTTCGTGGGATCTTGTGTCTATGTTTTGTAGAACTGCATGCCTTGTCATGGGGCCTGCAAAAGCATGAAAAGCTAACAAACTCTTTGATAAAGCTGTCGACTGCTTAGTACTCTACCTTCATTGGTGGATACATGTCAACGATGAGGATATTGAGCTCACTGTTTGATCTGACTAGAGGTTTTTCATTGGTTAATGAATAGGGCACTCGGAGTTTCGTAGTATATCTGTTTAGTCATCAGTGGAGTATTATGCCAATTGCCAAGGCATTAGTTTCAGTGAGTCCCTGTTTGTTGGACTCTCTGCTGCTTTTGCCAACTTAAATGTGTGAAAACTTCTGTTGCCTTGTAGTTATATCTGATTCAGTGAAACAGATTCTTTGTCAGAAGATAGATTCTAGAAAACTTATGTTTTGGTGATTGATGTGACGGATATGTATGCAAGAAGAATCCAGGATTCTTTTGATGAAACAGACACTATCATCTGGAAGCTGATATTTTGTGAGGATATGCTCCTAGCCTCCTGGCAGTATATTATTGCTGAAATCTGTCTAGTTCTCCGTTATAAGACAATATGTTATTAAAGCAGATTTTATGTTGTGGAGCTTGACTCTTTTTTCCTTTCTTTCATGTCTTATGTAAGTGGATGATTATGACCAATTTTATTTTATTTTTGTTTTTAATTCCTTGTAGTTCTAATTTCAATTCTTGTTCATGCTATGTGACTTATCTTATGTCGGACATCACCCTCCTTGCCACAACCCTCCTTAATCAGGGCTTGGGACTGGCAATGAGCAGTACAAACCGAAGTTCATAGCACTCGTTGGCAGAGTTTATGACTTTTTTTAATTACATGTTTGCAAATTTGTTTTGAAAATATCTTAAAACTTCTTCCTTTAACGAAAGTGCTTTTAAAACTTTGACGGTTTTAAAAGCAACTGATGTCAGCCGACCCTAAATCAATTTGGGATTAAGGCTTTGATCAATTTGGGATTTTCTTATAGTTTAATTGTGTTGAATATGCTTTGTTCAATAGGCACCAATACACAACTAGTATAGAAGGGAAACAAACAAACTGCGTTATCTGCTCAGTAATTGTGTTCAATAATGTAGGTCAGGAACAAGCCATTGGAACTCAGTATCAATACCACTGAATATGCTTTGTTTAGGTTGGATAAACGGATGGTGTGCAGCAGAGAACAGAAATATATGGTGTAAAGGATGGATTAGATTCTTTTATCTTGTCACCTTTTCTGGTCATTTTGGAGAATTTTCTTGTCTGATATTATCCCACTTCTTCCATCATAAAAGAATAAAATAAGTTATACCACTACCAAAGTTCACTATAGCTTTTTGTAAACATCTGCAAACTATTTGAGGTATAATTATTAGTTCTTACCGAAGAAACGACGGTTTGCTTATTACTTATTAGCTTGCTTTCAGCAGCACCACTCATGAAGCTGTGCAATCATAAGATTCAGGCGTTTGTTTGAAATCCTAGCTAGATGCTCACCAGTGTCATGAACCCTATTGGCTCCTTTGTTCTTGTGAGCACCACAATGCTACTGCTGTGCATCTAAAATTTAGCTATATAGCACTGGACCACTGGTCAGTGGTCAGTGGACAGACTGCATGGTCCACATTATGCAATAGTGTCGTCAGAAGTCTGAGTATGTGATTGTACTATATGATGTACTGCACTAACCATTGACAAACCAATCAATCTTTGATCATGTGCAGTTTATTGAGTTTAGGCTTGAAGAGTTTTTGTTACGTGAAAAGAGTGATTAAAGTGTTTTTAATCTCCTTGTACCTTGCAATGATTGTTTAGTTACAAACTTATAACCAGTCAGAAGGTCGGTGGCAGAGTTCCAAAAAACCTGGTCAGTAATTTTATTTTACTTCAGCAACCACTTTTATGACACGTACAGACCTTGTGCAAGAATAGAATAATTAAACGAACAGATACCTGAAATCTGAATGTCCTTGTTGTCTTTGTCAAAAAAATTATTGGCTTATCCCTTGAATGGATTTATAGAAGGCTCAAACGTAAAAACTGTAATTCATTTAGTAGTTTTTCTCATGTAGTTGAGTGATATTTCTCAAACTAATCCTTCTCAGTTTCCACCGATTGACATTGTAAGCTGGCATTGTATACTGTGGAGAACTGACATCTATTTCATGAACTCCTTGAAAAAGCATGGAAGGAAAGGGCAGAGCAAAATGATCACTGTGAAAGTATGACAGTTGTTTAGGATATCAGAAAATAGAAAAAAGGGCATTAACTATGTATGATAGTCTAAGCTGTTAATAAGTGCAGCATAAAGGGTAGTGCTTTCCTATTTGCTCAAAACAAAGCAAAAGGGAAAAAGAATACAGTAAAAGAGTAGCTTTTTTCTGTCCTGTGATTGACTGACAGCAACTTGTTTTGTAGTGCTGTTACTATAAAAGCTTCAACTCAGAACCAAGACATGAACAGCCTTGTGGGATAGCCCTTTTCTCTACACCCCTACATCTTCTTCCCTGCATCCCCTCTCCTGAAGACCTTAGAGAAAGAAAATAAGTAAAGCTAGGCATGGGTGTTGCACTGAGGCTACTTTCTGCAGTCAACACATCTTTTGTTGCAGAAAAAGCAGACTTAATGGCTCCTCGTTCTGATTATACTGTCATCCTGGCTGCTCTTTTTTGTGGCCTTATCTGTACAATTGGTCTTGCCATGGCAGCCCGCTGTGTTTGTCTCCATCGCCGTCTTGATCTTCCCACTATAGCTTCAAACCTTGGTTCCCCACAACCACCTCCACCAGGTCTGAATAAGAGGAGTCTGCAGCTGTTGCCAACAAACAAGTACGTTCATGAAGTAGGTAACAGTGACAAACAGACTGACTGCCCCATATGTTTGGTAGACTTTGCTGACGGAGATGTAATGAGAATCCTTCCTCATTGTGGTCATATATTTCATGTTACCTGCATCGACACTTGGCTGGGGTCCCACTCATCTTGTCCGTCATGTAGACAGTTGGTTCTGCTGGTTGCTCGGTGTCTTCACTGTGGTGGTTTTTCTGCTAGTCAGGGCTTGTGTGGCACTGACGTTAATGTTAGGGAGATCGATATGAACACCAGGCAAGACTGTGCTCATAGTTTTCTACCATAAATATAATGGTTGCCTTTTTATCAAATCTTCTGTAGTTTGGTGAAATCAATATTAGATTATCAAATTGGAAACCTTGTGAGAAATGCATGGAATTCAAAATGAAAAGGCATTTTCATGCTGTTCTTGCATTTTCATTTCAGTTGCCATTTAACTTTTTCGTAGATTTGTGCGTAGTAACTGCTATAAATTGTCATTCTTCACATCTGATTCATGTGCCCAACAGAGTAAGTATGTAGAGGGGGCCAGCCTAAGTTCTCGGGGCTGTGGCATCTCTCTCAGAACAATAGTTACCGGTTACTTTCGACAGGGGGGTGGGGCGCCCTCCAATCAACGTAGGTGAATTGGATGGTTGAAAGAGTTGAGCTACTTATGCATGGATGAGTTTTGGAGAAGTTTAGACAAACTGTCTGCAACTGCAGTACCTTTTTTAAAAAATGGGTTAATTCTTTTAGGAATCCTAGTCACTTAAAAGATGGAGTATTTGCCAAAGTCTTTGAAAACTGGCAAGTTGTAACTGTAGAAAGTTGTTGAAGAAATAAGAATATTGTTCACCAAGGACAAGTGAATTATAGTTATTTCAGTGAATGGTCAACTTTGGATGGACCAGAGAATACCGCAGTCTTCAGCAAAGTGAACTAAGTTGCAGACATGGAGGCATGAGTCAAATTGCCTCTTTTGGCTCTTTTCACTGCTCCACAAATCAGATATCCTGCCGGTAAGAGGAGCTGTACAACTTTTCTCTTTTTCATGGCCTAGTTATCCCTCACCTTTTCCCATGTTTAGTTGAATATATGCTGCTGGAGACACTTGCAGATTTGATGGGATAAAAGAACTGGTTGAACCTACTACATAAAATGGAATTTCTCCGAGTAGGCCAATCTCAGAGGGCACCACCAACACATTTTTTTCCTTTCAAAAAACTTCAGCCGATTAGATTCATGCTAATAGTTTAAGTCAGAGATGCCTGCCACTAATAAAGTGTCTTTATACTCTTTTTTTTTCTTCCTCTCTTGTTCTTGTCTGTACTTGAACCTGCTGTTTACAGTTACCTTATTTGATAAAGCAAACATATATCAGACAACATACGTCGATTAGTGGAAGCTCCGTTTTCTTGGAACCATGTCTTTCTTTTAGTTTCTATTACTGGTTTATGCACTTTTGGTTTACACCCAAGTTGAAATGATTATTAAAACCTGAATGTCGCAAGTAAACAAAGAACCAGATGTCTAATCAGATATCTTCTTAGGATTGGGTTCCTGTAGGGAGAAAGGGATGGAAAACAGAGAAGCAGTATAACCATTTCTAGAAGAATTTGCACTGCAGAAAAATATTCTACCCAATTGAGTTTAAGGGTCTACAGAAGACCAATATAGCTGCAGTTGCCTATTGTCAAGACACTGAGACCTTGACGTTTACATTATCATATGATCCGTCCGCCATTCTGCTGATCACTTCTTGCTCTGCAGGCTAAATTTTCTAGTTATGGTGTATTTGATTTCACTAAAGAATATCAAAGTGAGTGTTGTTTCGTGAACTAAACTACATTGTAAAGTTTTTACTCTGCTCCAAAATTGTAAAGATGACAGCAGCTAGTTAATTTGGTTTGGCAATTGGCATACCAATATAACTTAAGCGATCGCTCTCAAGCTCAACTCCAGACACCCAACCCCCCCCCCCCCCCCCCCAAGAAGACAACGACCATGACTGTTGGACTAAGGCTTCTTCTAAAGTCCTCATCGTAGTTGCACTGAGTTTCTGATAGTTATCGCCATTGCCTTGATGTGGTGGTGTTGGGAGTCTGTGTCTAGCAAATGATCGTAATTCGTATACAATCTACCGTCAGAACCTTTGCTAGAAACAGCTACTTAAGTGTCTGGTGTGGCAAAGATTGCACCAAACCAGCTGACCCTGCCATCTGGCTGACAAAGTTTGCTGTTGGAGATTTGATAAGAGTAGTGCTACAACAATGTGTTCATCTGTCCATGCTGTCTGTGTACGACGATGGCTTTGGTCCCACTGACCTGTCCCTCATGCTCTCAGTTGGTCATTGTGGTCAGCAAATCTGCGGAAAGTCTGATGGCTAAATGGCGGTAAGATATTTACTTATCACTATGTTAGCACGAAAACCAAGATTGTGATGACTAATCCTAAGACTACTTTACATCTTATCATGAGGCTGCAGATTATCTTATTGAAGGTGTTTTTCGTGTTGGATGGCAAGGCCGCCCTATTCTTGTCGCTACCTTTTTATAATTATTTTATCTTCAAAAACTATTGCTCTGACCAATTTAATTTTGAGTGTATTTTTGATGAGCCATTTGAGCTATCTTATTGAGGAGCAATGTTGGCTCAACAGTTGAGAGTTCAACCTATCTAAATGTTGTCTCAGTTTTGGATCCTCATATCCCCCTTCAGGCCACATTAGCGGCTCCAACGAATCGAAAAGAAAAAAAATCAGCTATCTTATTTCGGCAAAGTAGCTAGATTAATTTGACCCGTTTCAGCTATCATACTTAACCAGAATAGCTAGTTTGCCCTGACTATAGCTATTTTGATTTAATAAATATGTTCAGGTTAGCCCACATAAATTGTAGACTAAAATAAAGAAACTACTTTGTTTCAACTGTCTTACTAGTTTCAGCTAGAATAATGAGACGCGATGTGAACTTCTTTCACCTACCTTTTTGTTTTCTCGGACATGGTAAATGGTAACAAAGTCGATGTTATAAAAGCCAGCTCATAGTTTGTCAGATGGTATAATCCAGTATGGCAATGTACATTAGCGCCATCCTGGTTACTGATGGACTCAATGCAATTTCCAACCTCTTGACTCAACAAGCACATACTGGATCTCAGAAAATTCTGTATGTCATATACTTTTACTTGCTCTTACGACAAAGAAGCTTTTCCTTAACCACAGCATCTTCTAGGTTTCACAACTAATACAGACTTCCCTACATAATCTAACATCACAAATCGCAATATGATTCTCCCATTTAACTGTTAGGAGCTACAACATAACTCTATACAATAGCTGGTTCAAGAATTAACAGAATAAAGCAACTGTTTCCTGCAGAACTTTTGTCAATTGAAAGTTGAACAGCTATAAACTTCCTATACCAATTGATATCCTAGTTCAACACTTCTCACAAATCAGTTGATGTTTTCAGCAGTGGACAGCTTTGCGCCGAAAGCAAAGAATTCTGTGATGACCTCAAGGGGCATACCCTTTGTTTCAGGAACCTTCAGAAAGATAAACATCCATGCAAATACACTGAACACAGCATATATGCCGAAGACACCAGCAAGTCCAACAGAGTTCAGCAGCAGAGGTAATGTGTCTGTAACTATGATGTCACTGATCCAAAAAGTAAGAGCACAAATGGTGATACAGAGGCCACGAACCCGGGTTGGGAAAATCTCTGCACAGAGGATGTTGGGTATTGGGGCTAAGCCCATCATGAAGAAGAAGAAGTACATAACAAGGGAGCCTGTGGAGATCACTGCGTGCACAGTGGAGCCCAACTCGATGACATTTGCGAGGATCAAGATGATGAGGGATATTGTCACCAGAGGAATTGTGGTAAGCATCAAAGTCCTGCCCAGAAATTTAAAATTAAAGACGACAATGAAAGAGGAGATGTCTACAATAAATAGCAGGCGATGTGTAGAGCAGGGAATTAGATGACTAAAACAAGCCATTCGTCACACCCCCCTCACAAAACTGTGGCACTAGATATGTCCATTTGCTTGCTAATTCCATCCCTAACAGTCTAATAGTTACCAACAATATTACATGAAAAAAAGAAGGAAAAAAGCCCTCTCATCTGATGAAGCCGAAGGAACCACCTTTATTTGTTCCAATGAAGATACAATATCATTAAATTAAGGAAAATTTAATAAATGGTGTCCCGAGGTTAGGCCTAATTCACAATAGGTGCCCTCACATTTTTGTATTACCTTGCCCTAAGGCCACTATATAATCCACGTTTGGTGACCTCCAGCTAACACCATTAGTTTTTCCGTCAAATTTCTGCTAATGTAATATGTTTATCATTTCCAAAATGAAAGACAAGTAAAAATCTTTCCATCTACACCCAATCCACACCAAAATAATCCCCCATCACCTCTTTATCAGAAAATATTGTTAATTAGAAATTATTTTAAAGTAAAAAAAAAAAACAGATATTAGCAGAAATTTGACGGAAAAGCTAAACGTGGATTATATAGTTACCTCATGGCACCAAAAAGGTAATACAAAAATATGAGGGCACCAATTGTGAATTAGGCCTAACTTGGGGGCACCATTTATAAAATTTTCCTTAAATTAATGCATCAAGAAAAACACTATCAGTCAATAGACTCAATACCAGATAAATACACTTCTCAGTGAAAAGTATTTACCTTCTTCCAGATATATCCATCAGCCTCATTGCGACAGCAATTGCGGGGAGCATTAGAAGAGTTATGACCGCACTGAGGAGCAATGATGCTGACGCCGGGCCAATGCCTAGCTGTGAAAGAAGATCACTAACCCCAGCCTGCTCAAGTATTTGAGGTGTGTAAGAGAGAACCCCGCTTATCCCTGAGAACTGCACCATACAACAGATATTATTGTGTAAGAATCAAGGCAGAAGCAGATGATACAAAATGGTTGCCAAGAAGTTTTGAGAAAGGTGTACAGGGATTGTACACCCTCAAACAGGAATCAAGTGAATTTTTCAGCTGCCTGTCTCACTGTTTCCCCCCTACTATGATGTTACTAAGTGGAACATTTATTTTTAACTTCCCTTTGGTCTTTAACTGAATGAATAATGACTGAACTTGGAAACAGAAGCCTATCCTAGCCGACAAAACAGCAGCACAGGGGAGCCGGAATTCTCTGCAAATATTCTGAAGGTAATTGTCCTTTCATGATCAAAACCACTTCCTATGAGATTTCTAACCCTTCATACACAAATTAACAAGGCTACCCTATTATATTATGTGCAATCAGCCTTTTTCTAACTTCAGCTGATCAATCATTGTTATTGTATTACAGATAAGGAAAAGGTTAGAGGTCTGGCAAGAGATGGGGTTATACGTTGAAAACTAACCATTTCCCTATACATGCTGAAAAACATTATGAAACAATGACTAGCTGTTTGCAAGCAAGATAAGAGAACAAATCATACCACTATTCGCATTCTCTAGCTGTTTTACCTGCTCGAGAAATTGAATTCCGATACCGACAATTAATGCACGTCTGACACCAGGCTCCAAAAGGTCCCTCCAGATAGGGCTCTTTACAGCGGTTTCAGAAGGGTGAACCATAGCCGGTCCAACAACATGTTGATGCAACGAGTCTTTAGGCGCACTATGGACAGCTTGACTCACTAATGCAGCAGCCCTGAAGGACTCATTCTCTCCAGTAACATCACCACCAGGAACAGAAATTATGGACCCTCGTTTAGAATCAGACTCAGCTTCTTGATGCAGATAGATTCTTTTGAATCCCCCTTCTTTCTTCCCACTCACTCCTTCAGTTTCACTCCATTTCCAAGCCAATTGCCAACCACCACCAATGGCACCAGCTTCGGTTCCTTGGATTAAACTACCAGGTTTGGTGCTGAACATGCTCCCATGAGCAGAAGCGTTTTGCTTCATACCTGTTGCCTGACGAGACATCAGTGGAGTTTGTAGGTTGTCATCATCGTCAACATCGGTAGCATTGGCATAATCACGAGCATAATCATCATCGTCCGTAGTATTATTCTCCTCATCCCACTCTTCATTTTTAGTTTCTTTACCTCCCAGACTAAACATACTACCAAAATTAGGGAAAAGACTATTTCGCATGCTTCCTCGCTCTGGAAGCTTCTCGTGTATACTACCGAAAAGTGTGACTAGGGGATCCACTAGGGGGACATTGGGATTTTGAATGCTTCCTTGGCGAGATGCCAGGCCCAACATACTCTGGCCAGTGACTGGTGTAGCAACCCAGGCGCGACCTTCCTCAGGGCTGTATAACTTGAAGTCTTCTCTGACAACTGCTGGATCTTGATCCTCATTGAGGCCAGTGTCTGGCTCAATGATGTATTCCTCTATAGATGTGTCAGTTCCAACTCCAAGACCCTCAACCAGCAGAGCTAACTCAGCTGTTGATCAAAAACAAAATTTAACAACGTATCAGATTAATATTAGTAACTAGCAATGATACTCAGCTGCTAATTGACCTAGCACAGGACTAACCAGAGACGTCTTCTTTGCCACGCAACTGCTGAAGAACCTTTCTGGCCTCAGTCATTTGCCCTTTACTGACAAGCCATCGAGGAGACTCAGGCAAGAAGAAAACAGCCAATGCGAAATAAAGAATAGACGGAACAAGAAGAATGCCAAGCATCAATCTCCAGCTAGGCTTATCCGATAATGACATTCCAAAAACCATACAGTAAGACACAAACATTCCAGTGGAAACAGCAAATTGAGGAACTGTGTTCAATAAACCCCTTATTTCGGTTGGAGCTGTCTCAGATATATATAGAGGAACAAGAGTGACAGCTAATCCACCTCCAAATCCATCTACTAACCTTGCCAAGAGTAAAACATAAATATTCGGAGACCAGAACATAATCAAAGAACTAACAAAGAAGCACATGGAGGAAATTATCATCATTAGCCGACGACCGAGCCAATCTGAAACTGGTCCAGAACATGTTGTGATAACTGTTGATCCAATAAGTGACATGGCTAAAACTAAGCCTTCCATGGTTGGTGCTTTTTCCAAGTCGAATTCTTTCTTAATATACAACACTGCCCCTGAAAGAAGAACGAAAATTTTGTTCTCAGACAGGCTTGAACATCCCAGGGTTCAACTACAAAATAAAACTCGATTACAGAACCAAATGCATGTAAAAGTAATATCAGTCTTTATCTCGGTATCAAGTAGGAATATATACAACAATTGGACCTCCACCATCAGCTTAGACTTGTGATTGAGTTGGTCTTATCATTTAAAAGAAACCCAATTAGTCATACACAAAACTCAGATCAAATCAACCAACCCAAGTAAGCAAAATTTGATAAAAAATAAAATAAAAAATGTTCCAAGAGGACAAGATATGATCATATGATTCTTCGGATATAAGACAACTCAGACAGGTTGAACTCCCAACCATTGGGCCAATTTTGCTCATCAGAAACATAAAAAATGAGAAGGAAAGAATTATGACATAAAGATCGAAGTGTTACCAGCTAAAGTAGCATTATCCCATCCTTGCAACAGATTTCCAATTGTAGCAGCAATTGCCACATACACTGCTCCACTCATTTTCACCTCAATACTTGATCACCTTCTCGATTAGACTATTCGTGAAAAAACATCACAACCAAAATGAATATCAGCATCCAATCAAAACACAGAAAATTTATAAACAAATTTCACATGGCAAAATGACAAGTGCCCACATAAGAATTCGGAAAAACCAAATTTCAAGATGAGGTTACGTCACCATGAGACAGTTCCTAGAACCCCTATAATAATTCCACCCAATTATCGAGGATAACCCACCGAGTTAGTTTATATAAGACGTTTCATGATGAAGTAACCTCGACTGTCTAAAAAACATGCAGACCCATATAAGCAAAAAGAAAAAAAAAAAAAAGGAGCAAATATTTATGAAGTGTTTCATACTCACCTTTGAGCTTACTATAACTTAACACAGGCAAAAAAATGATTGAATAAATATCCAGAAAAATGAAATAAATGACTCAAAATTATTGGTCTTCCCGCCTCAATGTTCTGTTATTACACTGAAAATATAAAGCAGTGATTGATGCAGATTGATAAGGTATTATTTGGCGTAAAAAGAAAGAATATTTGCAATACTATATCC
Organism: Corrigiola litoralis; assembly: GCA_901111285.1. Taxonomy (NCBI): domain Eukaryota; kingdom Viridiplantae; phylum Streptophyta; class Magnoliopsida; order Caryophyllales; family Caryophyllaceae; genus Corrigiola; species Corrigiola litoralis. The sequence goes on along the minus strand of CAAKMY010092590.1, from coordinate 8,824 downwards.
ATTTGAATATCCATGATTTTAATGCACTTATCATGGCACAACACTTGGCAGTGACTTAGTGATGACTTGGACGTCAACCCCTTTTTTCATATCTAGCCGTACAATTGTTGAGTCATGCACCAATAAAAGTACGTATTTGAAGGGAAAATAAGGAAGCTGTACCAATCATTGCTTACTAGTCGTTGTATACTTGTATTCTTGGAAATACTATAATGGTTCTATATCCATTTCACATGGGGAGAAATATTGCACAAATATATTAAATTTCCATTTTTCTTAATGATCGCGTATCAACGTGGACACGTGGTTAATCCCGTGTGTCCTTCAGACAAAAAATGTGGCTTCCATGTTCAAAATCTAGTTATCTAGTAGTGGTTAGTGACTTCACTAGGTACTTGTTTTGTTTGTAATACTCCGTAGACTCTAACTGGAGGAATAAGATTAGTTTAATGGTCGGAATTCTAACTTGTTCAGAAGTTAGACGAAGTTCGAATTTTCTTACCGCCTTCGACCCTTCCCCTATAATATTAACTGTTTCGTCATACCAAAAAAAAAAACTATAACTCAAAAGTCAAAAATTACATGTAGCAAGTTTTATCCTTGTCCTAAGACATGAGCCAAGACCAGCACATATTTCACTACTCAAACTATTAATAGATTTGAATTACCGAAATCGGTTGACCAAAAATCGGACCGTAACGGTCCGGGTCTAGACAGTATCACTTTTTTATATTATTTAATGTATCAAAAAAATTTATGAATGTATTATTGGTTAATATATTTCAATAAATTTAGATTTTTCTTCTCATTTTTGGATCTTCCAAGATATGCCAAAAGACTTCGGGCTCTTGCCTCTTGGTCATGTATTATTTTGGGTCAAATAAAAAAATTGCAGAAAAGTTTCAATGAGCCCATTTATCAGCAGAATGTTCACGAAGCTGCAATAGAAAGGGACTATTCACAAAGCCTGATACAAAAACTTCCATAACTTGCATAGAAGCTCTAAGGAATTCAAGCAACAGAACTTTGAAACCAATCAAACTCCTAATGAGGCACTTTCTATATCAGTTGTCCTTGTCAGCAAGAGCCTGCCTCGCTCCGAAAGCAAAGAACTCGGTAATAACCTCAAGGGGCATGCCCTTGGTCTCAGGAACTTTTAGGTAGATAAAAACCCATGAGATTATACTAACCACGGCATACAAGCCAAAGACACCAGCAAGTCCAACAGAGTTCAGCATCATAGGGAGTGTATCAGTAACTATTATGTCACCAATCCAAAAGGTAAGCGCGCAAACGGCAATGCAAATGCCACGAACCCTAGTAGGGAAAATCTCAGCGCATAGGATGTTGGGGACCGGACCAAAGCCCATCACAAAGAAGCAGAAGTAGAGAACCACACAGATTGTGGACATCACCGAATGCACAGTCGAGGCCATCTTAATCACATTTGCAAGGATTAGGAGGATAAGGGATACTATCAACACAGGAATTGTAGTGAGCAGCAACGTCCTGTTAAGAAAAATATAATTAACAAGGCAGACAATACAGAGGAAATCGAAATATAGAGTCATGAACAGTAGGACTTAGAATGAGCAGGAAAATAGTATTACAGAAGTTAATGAACCTAAAGTGCCATTTCCAGGTTTCCAATGGCCAAATACTGACGGTGGGTGTAGATATGATTCCGATAAACCAGAATAGTATTTTAAACTGGTGGTGTGTGTGGAGGAAGTAATGTTCCGAAGTCAAGTAACTTTGAGTCACTCATACCGAGTTTCTGGCACCACTTTTTACAGAAATCCCTACCAATTTATGTTCTGTAGGATGTAGTGAAAAATAGTGACTGAGAATAGTCGAACAAATTTGTGCTGGACAATATGCTCGACTAATCGATCATAAATACTGATTAAACGAAAGTGAAATGAACTGTAAAGGAAATTTAGGATTGTGGTTGTAAAGAAATCAATGTGAATTCATTTTTCTACATAATTGCTTGTATTTCTCTCAGATCTTCGGCTACTAGAATGTACTCAAAGGCTCTAATACCATGAAAAGTTCACTGGTCATAGTCGAGTTACAGAAACGCTTTAATGCTTATAGCAGAGAGAAAAGATTTTTCTACATAATTGCTTGTATTTCTCTCAGATCTTCGGCTACTAAAATGTACTCAAAGGCTCTAATACCATGAAAAGTTCACTGGTCATAGTCGAGTTACAGAAACGCTTTAATGCTTATAGCAGAGAGAAAAGAATGAGAAGAGAGAATTATATCTGAACAATGAGATATCAGAAGCCTTTTATGGGTTTCTGTGAGAGCAATGACTAACAGGGGGCTCCTAACTAGCCTGCATACATCAGCACGAGAAAGTTAAAAGTTATTTGACTTTGTCCTATAGAAAAAAAAGTGTATGCCTTAGGCCACCTTGAACCCGTATGAAAATTCCATTTTCTGCCAATTTTTGCACCCTTTTGCTCAACCAAATGTCTGTTGTATCTCATATTAAAGTGAGTAGGAAACAATAAACATTACCATAATCGCACTGAGAAACAAGCTGAAGCCAGTGTTACTATCAGGAAAATCAAACTTCTATAACAAGAAAGTACGAACCTCCTTCCAGCAATATCCATAAGCCTCATTGCAACGGCTATAGAAGGAAGCATCAAAAGAGTTGTCAGAGCACTTATGAGAAATGATGCAGATGTTGAGCCAATGCCTATGTTGGCAAGAAGATCACCAACTCCAGCCTGCTCAAGTATTTGAGGAGTGTAATAGAGAACACCGTTTATCCCCGAGAACTGCACCAGGCAAGAGATAATCCCATGTAATAATCAACAGGCAGAATCACAAGAAACAAATAAAGTACTAGACTAGTTTCTAGCCAACATTTCTTCAATCTATAAGTAAAAAGAAAACCTCAAAGCAGGCATTTGAATAAGTGATCACTCAGCAGTTTATTCAATTCAACGAAGTTTCAAGACTCAGAGATAGTAATAAAAATACTGACAAATAAGTTGTTGTACATCAGGGGTCTCAACTGGTGGAATGTGTGCAAAACATACTTAGCAAGAACCACATCAAGATTATTCATTAATGCTCAATCTGGTATAGACACCCAGCATACTCTCATCCTCATGCAACAAACACTTTAGAATTTGTGATTACTGAACTTGACGGACAGCCTTAAAGAAGTACTACCCGATAGTGTTCTCAGGGTAGTTTCTCATTTCTCATGATTAAAATCACATATCCACTGTGTATGAGTTTGCTAACATTATGTAAACAAATTTTGCAGGGATACATACTCTGCTATGCCGAAAGTGCAGCAGTCGCTCATATTCAACTCTAAATCACTAAATGAAAGGGGAACACATTATATGCTGCTAGCAGAGAAGGCAATAAGGCATTGAGGGTAAGAGGGGATAAGAGGTTAAGGGAAAGAGTAAGTGAATGAACATGAGCTACATATGTTTCTTCACAAATTAAGAAGCAACATTATACATTAACTACCAGCTGCTGATAAGCAAAAAGAGAGTGAAAGGAAGAAAAGACAGTAACCATGGTCTCTGACCTCCTGAACAATGAACCTAAGGCCAATAATGTACCATAACAAATTAACGACCAATAAGATAAATTACGCAGTTACTTGCATACATTAATCAGAAGATCCCTCACTTCAGTGAATGAAAATGATGTTCTCATAGTTCTTCACATCTCGGGTGATATAGGTGTCCAAGGAAAGCTAATCCAACTGAGGACTCAACTAGTACATAAACATTGGAAAGAAATTGGCCGAGACCTCCTCCACACTAATACGAACTATAGGTAACAAGCTAAAATGCATAAACCAAGTTGCTATTAGCTAGGTGGCACCATTTCATAAGGGTGGTCGGTAATATTGAAAAGTGTAAGCAAGTTGGGTGTATGTATGAAACAACATGAAATGCTCTATGTAGCTTCAATGTGAATCTTAGAGGGAGAAACACAGAGAACCACATGCATTGGTAAATGTGTTGTTACCTGCTGAAGAAGTTGAAGTCCAATACCAACAACCAATGCTCGCCGGACACCAGGGTCTAAAAGGTCCCTCCAGCTAGGTCCTTTGGCTGCAGCTTCAGAAGGATGAACCACAGCTGGTCCAATACTATGCTGACCCATAAGATCACTGGTATATAGGGCAGGTTGACTCACTAATGCAGAAGCCTTGATAAGCTCATTCTCCCCAGTGATATCACCACCAGGAAGTGAAACAACTGACCCTCGTTTAGATCCAGGCTGGCCTTCCTGATGTAAATAAATTCTCTTGAATCCGCCTTCTTTCTTCCCATCTGGACCTTCCCTCTCAATCCATTTCCAAGCTAGCTGCCAACTACCGCCAATTCCACCAGCTTCACTTCCTTGGATTATACTGCTAGGCTTCATGCTAAACAAGCTGCCATGGGCCGGAGCAGCTATGTCTTTGTCCACACCTGTTGCCTGACGAGACATCAATGGGCTCCGTAAGTTATTATCATCATCATCACCACCATCATACTCATCATCACGAGCATAATCATCATCCTCCCCAGGAACGTTCTCCTCATCCCACTCTTCATCTTTCGATTCTTTACCTCCCACACTAAACATACTACCAAAAGTTGGGAAAATAATGCTACGCATGCTTCCTTGCTCTGGAAGTTTCTCATGCACACTACCAAAAAGTGTGACGAGGGGATCCACCAATGGGACACTAGCATTCTGAATGCTTCCTTGGCGAGATGCAATTCCTAGCATACTTTTGCCAGTGACAGGCCTAGCAACCCAAGAGCGACCTACTTCAGGACCATATAACTTGATTTGATCTTTGATGATTGTTGGATCCTGATCCTCCGAAAGGCCAGTGTCTGGCTCGATTATGTATTCTTCTATAGATGTATCAGTTCCAACTCCAAGACCCTCAACCAGCAGAGCCATCTCAGCTGTTGATCCAAATGAAATGTACATTGCATTACATTGCTATCAATAATTCACATCTGACAACTATACATAATGTTGTATAATCAAGCAGTTCAATAAGTTTTTGCATGTCAGCTGTTCATCCAAAACTAACTATACATCCCATCACATAGCTATCAGTACTTAAAAGCAGATAACTATACATGATATTAATATAAATAAGCAGTTGAACAAGTAAATTTTGCATACGGTTATATTAAAGAACTAACCAGAGACATCTTCTCTGCCTCGCAATCGTTGAAGAACCTTTTTGGCTTCTGACATCCGTCCTTTACTTACAAGCCAACGAGGAGACTCGGGTAGGAAGAATACAGTTAATGCAAAATAAAGAATTGAAGGAACAAGAAGAATCCCAAGCATCAATCTCCAATTAGGAGTATCCATGAATGACATCCCAAAAATCATACAGTAAGACAGAAACATTCCACCAGAACCAGTGAACTGGGGAAGAGTATTCAGTAAACCTCTTATCTCGGTTGGAGCCGTTTCAGAAATATAAAGTGGGACAAGAGTTACTGCCAAACCTACGCCGAATCCATCTAATAGGCGTGCCAACAGTAGAACATGAACATTGGGAGACCACAGCATTAGTAAAGCACTAACAAAGTAAAATACAGAGGAAATGATCATCATTGGACGACGACCAAGCCAATCCGAAACTGGTCCAGAGCATGTCGTAACAATTGTGGCTCCAATAAGCGACATAGCCACAATCAAGCCTTCAATTGTGGGTTTGCTCTCCAAGTTGAATTCTTTCTTAATATATAACACAGCCCCTAAAGCAAACAAGGAGAAAAAGATATGTTCTTAGTAAACAAGTCTACATTAACTATATATTAGGTTCATATAAGACATGACAACAAGTCAATATCAACTGTTAATTGACAAACAAGAGATGCCTAAGTACATATCCATGTCTTTTTCTTGTACGAGTGCTATGACTGATTGATACATGTAAAATGACATAGAAACTGAAACTAGATGATCAGATGGGGCTTCAAAATAGACAAATTTGAGTACCAAGAGACACTTTCAAGCAAGAGAAAGCTAAGAACTTTAAACTGAGGAGCAAATTACCAGCAATAGTAGCATTATCCCATCCTTGCAGTAAATTTCCTGCTGCAGCAGCAACTGCAACCCACACTGCCCCACTCATTTTCACCTCAATTCTTGATCTTCTTCTTCTTAAACAAACTGTCAGCAAAATTAATATCATAAGCCAAAGATGAAATTATACACAGGCCATCAAGTTTCATACACAGCTCTAGCAAAACCAAAATCTACATAAACCTCAAATCATAGCAACAGAAACAGAACTTTTAAGGAGCATAGCATAGCTTACTAAAACCCCACTAAAACACTAAAACACACTAAAGAATAGAGAAAAATAAGCAGACCAAGATAATAAAGAGACCAACTTGCATGAAAGTTTGCTACTCACCTTCAAGAAATGTCCAGAGTATAGTTTTCAGAGAATTCCAACCATTGGTAGACTACAATTTGGCATACTTAAGTGTGGCAGGTCAAAAGTTTTTTCTCTTTTTTTTTTTTTGTATAAACTAGTTACAAACTTGCAACTTAAAACATGAAACCAACAAAAATAATTGAAAGTGATATAAAATCACAGAAACAAACAAATAACAAACCAAGGAAACTGAAGTAAGAGAGATAGTAGTACTTTATGTAGTAGTAACTGACACAAGTCCTTTCTTTCTTACTTTGACACCTGCCCTTTTCCTTCTGCTTCTCCCTCTCACTTCTTCCCACCTCACACTCTTCTGTTACTCTCCTACATCACCTACATTAACTAAGAATCCGAGTTTGACACATTGATATATTCCTACCATCAATTATACACATGACCCCATTCTTATATGCGAATTTGGAGTCAGGATTCTCTCCATTTCCTAAAAGAAATGGATCTTCCATTACCTAGTTTATATGTTTGTCACCTCTTCATAGCCTAGAAATAAATGGTCTAAATCTCATCTCTTTTTATGACCTAAACACCCTCTTTTGTCTTGGCTATTATCCAATACTATAAAGAAATGGAGAGAATCTTAACACGCGAATTTGTGCTTAATTCTTATCCGTAAATTTATACGCACTCTTTAAGCTACATAAAGCTTGCTAAAGAACTATAAGTTTTTTTAGCATTAAACTAAACTTTTTTATATTCATAAGTGAAATGATTTGATATGATCTTCAAGCACTTATCTTGATGCTCATTGACACATGGGTATTAGTTTATTTTTAACCAGTGGCCATGCACTTGCCAAAATGATAAATTACACTTAATTGATGTGAAGTATGGAACTTTGCTTATACTATACGTGATAGAATATTATGAATGTGATAAAGTTTATAATCATATTTCCAAATTGTGGGGTGTGATGACATTGTATAGCATAAAGTGCACTTTAGGACAATGTATTGTGCATTATAAAGAGGACCAAAGATTCGGTTGTCTTGTCAGAGAATTAAAGAAGGTTGTAGTAGTGATGACACATAAAACAAATAGTAACGCAATTATGGACATTTTGTACTATATGGGTTTAAGACTTTAAGGTAAGCAAGGCCACTGAATTTACTAGAGCTGTGATGTGAACTGCATATAATTTACATCAAAGTCTTCCTACTGCTGGCAAAATCATAGAGCACTTTTCGGTAAAAAGATTTACCTTTTAAGGATTAAGCGAGTGTTTAGAGTGTTACTGTTACAAAGGAGGTCGGCTAGCCAATCTTTTCGTTTTTCGATTGATAAGGATAAAGAAAGGAAAAATTAGATAAGTTTCCTCTCGAGAAATACACCTAATTTATAAAAATATAAAGCATTGTTAGTAAATTCTAAAAATACGAGTTGAGCCATAAAATATTTTGATCAACAAGATGAGTAGTGAGTAGATGACCATAGTCTACCGTTCAGTCAGTCGTACGATTGTCTTCGTAAAGAATGTGAGAAATGTGCGTCGTAATGCAACTTTTTAAAGAGTTCTTAGGTTATAAGGTTTTTAAGGGTTTGATTAATGATCATGCTATCCCCTTCTACAAACTCCACGAGCTCTACTTATGGAAGGATTTTTTCAGTGATTTCAACTTATAACACGAGAATAACTTAAAAGAAGAGAAAAAGTTCTAACAAAAGTATATCAAAAAATGGATTACTGCGATTGATAGTTCTTTTTTTAAGCATTGTGATCAAGGTACCTAATTTTAGTTACACAAATTATCAAGTCTAAGATTGATTTGATATGAGGAGGCTCAAATCTCTACTACAAATTCGATATATATGTGAATTTATAATATCCTTGTTACTTAGTCAGATAGGTCATGAGTCATGAACCCTTGTTATTTGTCGTACTCTATTTCTTTTGGGGCTTATCTTGAAGTTTAAAATTGGAATTATGACTATATAATAAAGTTAGATCAATCGCGGTGAGTGAAGTTCCTAATTATAATAATATTGTCAATTTCTAAATGTACAACTTTTATAATTGATCAAAACAGAAAAAAAAAAAAAAAACATTATGTGAGCCACGTAATATTGACTTTTGACTAAATAAAAATTCAATCATGAAGGTTGATTAGTCATTTCTCTAGATGTGTATGCAAGTATTCAACTATGCATAGTGATGTTGTTAAGGTCTTTTTCTTCCCCTTAATGGAAACACATCAATGATTCAATGGGCCACTAGCCCGTAACTCCTGTTGAAATCAAGATAAACAAGCAACACATTAGGAAAAATCAGCAAACCAAATCAGCAACACATGGGCAATCTTAGCTGTTTTTATTAGCAAGAACCTTAGAAATACGGAAAATTCACGTGGTACC
>CAAKMY010092567.1:15091-34212 GCA_901111285.1 Corrigiola litoralis | reverse complement strand
AAGTGACCTATTATGCACCTAGGGTATATTGGAGCATATGGCAATGTCATTCCTTCGTCTTGATAGATTTACGGTGTGTTTATCGCTCGATTCAAGCATGCGAGTAACGGACAAAACCGACGGTTTGGGCAATGCCTAGGCTACTTTCTAGCAATTTTCTTATTCCATTTTTAATTATATGTGTCAATGATGCCTCCCGCCAATTTTTGTCTGATTCCATTTTGGGGCCGAAACGAGGTTTTTTCGTGGATAATAGTCCACAAAACCGGCTATTTGGGTCGATTTTTGATTTTCCGGGAAAATTCCCGAAAGTGACCTATTATGCACCTAGGGTATATAGGAACATAATTGTAGCATATGGCAATGCCATTCCTTCGCCTTGATAGATTTACGGTGTGTTTATCGCTCGATTCAAGCATGCGAGTAACGGAGAAAACCGACGGTTTTGGCAATGCCTAGGCTACTTTCTAGCAATTTTCTTATTCCATTCTTAATTATATGTGTCAATGATGCCTCCCGCCAATATTTGTCCCATTTCATTTCGGGGCCGAAACGAGATGTTTTCGTGGATAATAGTCCACAAAAACCGACTTTTTGGGTCGATTTTTGGTTTTCCGGAAAAATTCCCGAAAGTGACCTAGCATGTAACTAGGGTATATTGGAGCATAATTGGAGCATACGACAATGTCATTTTTTCGTCTTGATAGATTTACTGTGTGTTTATCGCTCGATTCGAGCGTGTGAGTAATGGACAAAACCGATGGTTTTGGCAATGCCTAGGCTTTTTTTTCTGAATTTTCTTGTTGACTTCTTCATTATTTGTGTCTAGGATGCCTCCCGTCAATTTTCGGCCGATTCCATTTCGAGGCCGAAACGAGGTTGTTTCGTGGATAATTGTCCACAGAAACCGGCTTTTCCGGTCGATTTTTGGTTTTCCGAAAAAATTCCCGAAAGTGAACTATTAAGCACCTAGGGTATATTGGAGCATAATTGGAGCATATGGTAATGTCATTCCTTCGTCTTGATAGATTTAAGGTGTGTTTATCGCTCGATTTAAGCATCCGAGTAACGGACAAAACCGACGGTTTGGGCAATGCCTAGGCTATTTTATGGCAATTTTCTTGTTCAATTCTTCAATTTATGTGTCTAGGATGCCTCCCGCCAATTTTCGTCCGATTTCATTTCGGGCCTAAGCGAGGTTTTTTCGTGGATAATAGTCCACAAAAACCGGCTATTTGGGTTGATTTTTGGTTTTCAGGAAAAATTTCCGAAAGTGACCTATTATGCACCTAGGGTATATTGGAGCATAATTGGAGCATACGACAATGTCATTCCTTTGTCTTGATAGATTTACGGTGTGTTTATTGCTCGATTCAAGCATGCGAGTAATGGCCAAAACCGATGGTTTGGGCAATGCCTAGGCTACTTTCTGGCAATTTCCTTGTTCCATTCTTCATTATATGTGTCTAGGATGTCTCCCGCCAATTTTTGTCCGATTCCATTTCGGGGCCGAAATGAGGTTTTTTCTTTGATAATAGTCCACAAAAACCGGTTTTTTGGGTCGATTTTTGGTTTTCCGGAAAAATTCCCGGATGAGGCCTAGCATGCACCTAGGGTATAATGCAGCATAATTGGAGCATATGACAATGCCATTCCTTCGTCTTGATAGATTTATGGAGTGTTTATCGCTTGATTTGAGCATGCGAATAATGGACAAAATCGATGGTTTGGGCAATGCCTAGACTACTTTCTGGCGATTTCTTGTTCCATTCTTAATTATATGTGTCTAGGATGCCTCCCGCCAATTTTCGTCCGATTCCATTTCGGGGCCGAAACGAGATTTTTCAATGGTCCACAGAAATCGGCTTTTTGGGTTGATTTTTGGTATATATTGGCAAAATTAAAAAGAAGAAATAGGTTCAAACTTAGTCTATTCCCTGGTTTTGTGTCTTCTTGCTGATTACATACATAACAATTTTTATCTTATCCTTTTTCGGGTATTAATTATAATGTACTTACAGAAAATATAGGAGTTTAGGTGTAGTTAAGTTGTTTCCGAACATTCAAGCAATTGCAAAGCTTCATATATTGTATATCGACATAATATTATAATAAGAGATCAAATCACAACCGTAAATATAGAAGATCCAATATTAATAACCGTTGTGTAGGAATTGGAGAAGATTATTCGGATTTGAGGTAGTGTGAGAAGAGAAAATGATTATTTGATAAATCAAACTTAGGAGTGAGGACAAATTCAAATAATTTAAACTCCAAATCACGGAACCAACATATCTCAAAATAAGGAGTAGTTTTTCATAAAAACAACAATAAAATATAAATATGAACATGGGCATTTACTCAATATCGTGTGATTTTGCGAGACTCCACGTTCTCCACCAGTGTATGAACTGGATCATGGATATTCTAATGTTTTTGCTCGATGGCCAAGAAAATGAGGAAAGTTCTTGTTGTTGGCTCTCATAGAGCTCCTAAGTCAAAACACAGCTGCCACTTTTATGTGCTAAAGATGTAGTTTGTTTTCTGAATATTTTACAAGAAACATGATTTTGCTAGGGTAGACAAGTTATAACGTCCAACTACCCTAGATTTCCCACGTAATTTAGAGGTGGAAATGTGATCACTTTACTTACTTTTTAGTCTACCGTTATAAGATAAGTGCATATAGTTGGTCTACTGGATTTACCTTATTTAGTCTTCACTCGGATTTATCATCAATGATTACATGTTACAACGGATAAGACACAGTCATCCTTTTTTACTTTCTTCCATTCACATGAATGGTGTGTGGTAAGCTGTACGTAGCAGCCAAGTATACCATATTGAGGGAAAGATAAGCACATAATATTAGTATTCAATAAAGTATTGCTTTTCGTCCAAGATTTTACCATGATTCTAAACCCAGTTATTCTCGTGACTCCTAGACACCATTTACTACTCTCTGGTGTATATTCTTCTTACTCTAAAGATAAGCACATAAGGTGCATGGATAAGTTTCCAATTTGAAGTTTCGATATAATTCCAAGGGCTTCATTGATTGTATAAGTTGAATTTCCCTTTTGTAAATCTATAGAACTTCGTCTACCGGATAATACATGAAAATGAGTTAATAAACTCATTAATTACAACCAACTTAGTAAAGCTAAAATTTCAAAAAAGAAAAACTTAGTAAAGCTAAATACACCCTATATATGCAATCAATGTCCTAAACACAATTGAATTTGAGGTTCATTTTGCTCATAAGGATGGATTGGACTTGTTAAAGAGGTGGTGGGATTTCCCTTGATATAGTTCAACGTTATTATGGAGCTATTGAACGACTTATTTGCAATATTGAGTAGTTGAATATTGCGAGTTTGGAGAGTTTAGTAATATACAATTGTATGCAATCTTATCGGTTTACCGTAACTAAAGAGTTATTTCCGATAAATCGCAAAAAATATATTACATACAAGATGAGTTGATTGGTAAAGTACTCCATAATTGTTTGTAATAAGGAAATAAGGCAGTTAATTAAGCATTTTCGATCTTTTCTAAAGTGATACTCCGAACTAAAACTAGTCCAAACTATGGTTGAGCTCAAATCTAATACTCTGTCGAATAATATTTTCTTTGTTTTTCTTCTATAGGATATTCTTGCTAATTTTCAAGATCAAATATATCTTCTCCAATAAAGAAAGAAAATGATGAGAAGAAAAACATGAGTAGTAGTGTTTGCTGTAATGACATACGCTCTGACGATTTAAAACTGGCAAAAATAGACATTTTCTGGAGGGTGAAGAAAGAAACAAGAGTTCTAACTACCAGAAACATAAAAAAATGAAACGAAAGAATCACACAAACTCCATCTTTTATTATTCAACCATCATATGTCATAAGCACGCATAGGCATTATGTTTTCCTTCGTCGCGTTGCTTTTTCCTTTGTAGACAAAAATCAAACGAAATGAACACGCTCAGGTAGGTCAGGTGAAGAAGTAAAGTATTACGGAGTATTCTATAGCTAGCATGTGTTTCATACAATACCCTTTAGAAACCTTTAAATATGCATGTAGGTGCGTCAATGTCGTATTATGCAACATGATTTTGTCTGCGTCATTGATTGGATGTCAGTAACAAGTAAATAGACAATAAATCTCAAGTTTATTTGCATGCTAGCAACATGGAGTTCTTAGAACAGCCCAACCCACAATATGAAGAGAGGAAAAGTGACAGCTTAAAGAATCATGTTGTACTTGCAGACGCAAATTAAAAGAAGTTGCTAGTCGATAGAGAAGTAGGAGAACACTGGAGTTTAATGTTTAGGCGATTGACATCTGACATCCACTTCATGAACAGTGACAAATAAAAAGCAAGTTGTTTTGCCATCTGATATGCCATTACCACAATTCGGGAGGATAAGAGGATATAGATACTTGGATATTTTGCAACTTCGTAACACGCAGTTACAAAATTAGCAAGTGTCCGCAGTAGAGTGCCAAATGGTGGCATTGAAGAAAAAGCTGAACCTTTCTGTTGTTAGTAAGTACGTCTATCTACGAAAGTTTCGCTACAAGGTTACAGCTATAGTAATGAGTCATGCTTCAGTCTTGTTTGTTTTTGGTTTACTTTCTAGTTTCTACAACAAGAGGCAAAACATAAATGAAAGAAAGTCGATTAGTGAGGACTGAGAAAGAAGCGGTTTGAGACCAATGAACCCTGCAATTCATGCAAGTTCTTGAACTTAGAAACTGGATAAACACACCAATTGCAGAAAATTCTGACAGTGACTGAAAAAGGTGGACGAATTTACATACCACCCGTGCAGTAAAGCCCCTATGTATAATGCATATATCACTAGTATGTGGTATGAATTATATACAACAAAGTTAAGTTCAAAAACCTACATCTCGTGACACATAAAAGACGGTGAATTTGTATGGTTTAATAACAACCAGCAGCAGCCCAGCCCTTGTGGATAAATCATGCGAGTGTTTGGATAAGTTTCACAACTACAGTCTGTACTGGAAACTGACCGTAAGCAAACGAGTTGTTTGTGTGTTCATTCCAAAAGAAATACAATTTGCCTCAATAGATGGGAAGAATAAAGATAGAACTAGAGCAATAAAAGAGTTCCATTCATACCTCAGAGGAAAAAAAAAAAAGTTTCTCCCTCACAACTACTCTAATAAATTGAACAGTGATAATATTTTGTTTTTATTGATCCATTTAGCTCTTACAAAGACAAGTTTTTTTTTGATATATAACGGGGGAGGGGAGGCATATATTAAGTAAGACAAGTTAGACAACGATATATGTATTGCCGAAGGCAGGATAAGTAAAACCTCACCCGGGCAGAACTTGGACGATCTTACAAATGAATAGTGCCAGTATACAATTCCAACAGAACATAAATCAGCAATACGGTTAAGCTCCACGCAAGAAATCATCTCACTCTGCATAGCCACAGATGCAAGGATCATAACCAGTCCATTTTAACTGTTCCCCAAAATCACGTTTGAGTTCCTTGTGAGGTTACGCCAAGCAACCAATTACACAAAGATCAACCCACGGCTACAAGGATTTTCCACCACCAGAACAGCTCTGTCAACCTCGAACAAACTGTCACCCTTGGTAATGCCCACAAAAATACAGCTGTCCTTTACGGTTGGAAATAGGCTGCAAGGAATGAAAGATATAAAAGCCTGTACCCAAGAAAAAACTAAAATCATAGAAAAGAGCATTTTGATGAGGATGGAAAAACAATCAAAGCATATGGAGGAAAAAAGCTCAGAAATGCACAATTTGGTCAAAGGAGTTGAGAAAACCCATAGCAACATAGAATAACAACATCAACAACCCAGCATGGATCCTGCTATATGCAATGGTGGTCCAAGCAGTATGCAGTGTTATTCTTTAACTGAACAGTGAGGACTAGTAGAGGTGTTGTTCCAGAAGACAGCCTATAGAAACATATCAAAATGGAAAAAAATAAAAAAAAATTGGAGGGTACTCTTTTTTATTATGGAAAAGAAGGGGGAGGGGTTGAGATTACATCATTCCACTACACCAAATGATCTAAACCATAAACAAGCAAAGCTTACTTTCAAGGAGTAAACAAGACGCCTGTTCAAACCAACAAATAAACCTTAAACTTATATCATTCTACCCTGGACAGAACTAGACCACTAGGTAGGTTAGAAAGTTATTCACTAGGGTACATGGCGTAAATGACCATATTTTGCACTTGTCAACTGATTAAAGGTGTTGCATAAACTCAAAAATACTATGTTGTCCAATAACTAGAACCCCATAGCATGCTAAAAGATAAAGACCGAGAAAGAAAAATTACAATAGAAAGGAAGGAAGAAGACGATACCTTCACTAATGACTTTGACCATATTGATTCCAACTAGTCGACATGATGGTGAATACGAATTAACTTGCTGACGAAGTCTCGCTCACGGTAAAAGCTATTGATCCAAAAAAAGCAAGTTACAATCTTTATTGTCTTAACTCTTAAATCATACTGCACTTGGCAAAAGCAAAAACTTTCAACAACATGGATTAGAAGGAACAAAAGCTTTAAAACCTTTATTGCCTATTCGGGCTATACTCAAACTCCAGGTATCAAAACAAAAATTTGAACATGTGGTAGAAAGGACAATTTTTACCATTTAACAGCTTTGATGAAAGCTTCTAAGAAATGGTTATTTGACCCCTCAGTCATATAGGCTTATTAGTATCAATATCAAGATCCCAAAATATTACGATCTAGAAAATTTACTTGTAAAATTTAAAAATTTACTAGCAGTTACTACAATACTACATTGATTTCTTCCCTTTTATATATGGGGAGGAGGGTGGGAGGGTCGTTGGGAGCACTCTTAATGAAAGATAAGGTAGTCGACAAGACTTACATGACAACAGCTGAAACACAGAAGCAAGTAAACCCAACCGAAAAGTGGAGCAGAAATGTAGCCCAGAAGTTATCCCTGTCCAAAAATATCTTCTCAGATGTAAGAGTAACCAATCCAGAAAATACCAGTGCTACCCACCCAGAAGGAAAGCAGCTGCGAAATGAAAACGATGAGGATCCCTGCAGGCAGAAAAGAGGCCAACCATAAGCATGCAGCATATCTCTGACAATGGACTTGCCCCATATCTACAAGACTTGAGAATTCTTAAACTGAAACAAACCTCGAAGTAACGCTTGATAAAAACCGCAGAATATGCTATTCTTAGTGCCATGTCTTCATCATGGTCAAGGAAACAAGTATTGAAAAGTACACAGCAAGATGACAATAGCTGGCCATAACTACCAGCAGGAAGGAGTAAAAGAGAAAACTCGGTTTTTATTGCCAATAATTTGCTGAGTTTCATTTATGATATCACTAATCCGCAATTCATAGCAAACTACATTGATGAAACTAGACAGAGTTACTGAATACATGAAGTTGCTTACATGATTCTCAGAATGGGCGTCACACCTTGTTCTTTCTTCTTGTTCTTTCTATTTTTTCCTTTTTAAAGAGAGGGGCGGGGGGAGGTTTTAGCCATTTTTTGTGCCCCGTTCTTTGTGTGTTTGTATAAAAACACGTATCCTTGTTAAGACGACCCTGACATTTGCATTTTCTAAACCAAATACAAATATCTAGGAATCAAAGTATTGAATTTGACTTCGAATACAAATTCGTCTAAAATAAGCTGATGTAGTAGTGTAAGCTACATTTTATAATGTCCTCATGCAAGCCAACAACCAATTTTTTTTTTTTTTAAATCAGTAATCCATTGTATATTATGTATTTTTAACAATTCACAAATATTAGCTCAGCAATCAATTAGAGAATCAGGGATCACAACAGAGTAGCGTGATTACTACTAAAGATGTGATCATTTGGAAAATTGTAGATGTTCTTTTGCAGTGACCTTAAATCAATAGGGGTTTTTAATACCAAATAGAATTAATCTACTGCAACATACTTTCCTTGGGTGTAAAGACAAAACAAAATGGTCAAATATCAACAATTAAGGAACCACTCAGTTAAAGGGCCAAAAGATGACGACACAAAAGGATACTTGTGGCATTTGCTATGATTAAGCCAAGGGCACCAGCTGATTGTACTAGCAGGACGTTCAGTAAAACATAGATCAGTGAGAATACGAGCAACGAATCATTAGAGCGCTTCAGTTGGTTCTCATTTGCAACAGCATGTAAGAATGCTTCTGATGTTCCTGATGCAAGTAGAAAACTGAGTATGTATATTTGCAATGCTATTATTTGAGTCACAACCATTGTAGATAACATGAAGAACAGAGAAGAGGAGACAGGACTTTTCAACAAAATTTCCGTGTTTGTTTTGTTCACAATAGGAATTTGCAATATCTAGCATTTTCCATCTCCTCTGAATTTCCATATCTTGGAAAATGGCCACAGTTCTTTGGTTGCACATTGGAACCCATCTTGTAACAAGTACAACTTTCGAGGAAGGTCTATATCCAGCATTTTTTGCCAACCAAAGAACTCCACATTTGCCACTTTGCAGGAATTCTAAAGTTCTAAATTTTGTTATGTCAACCAAACAGCCACTTTTAGACAAAACGAGGTCCCACAATATGATTTATGGTACAGGAAGCTCCATCTCAGCCTAGAGCAGAGATGAAGTTAAACTGACTCAATAAAGCTGGATAAGCAGATTTATAAACAGGCAACTAGCTGGAGCATACACTCTAGCCTAAATTGAGAAAAAAAAAAGAGAATAAAACTAGCTGGAGCATAAAAACTGGCACAATCATGTTTTAAGGCTATAACTTCTGATTAGGACCATCAGTTTACAAAGGTAGAACATATTACTTACCATTCACAGCGAGTAGCATGACATACAAGCAATAGTATTTGAGAGCAGTTGAAGCTTCTCCATCACTCCATTTATGGCCATACAGCAATCTTATGAGAGAATAAGAATAGCTTGGCCCAAATGCCACAACAATAAGACCTGAGGTAATAGTCAACAGAATGCAATGTCAAACTAATAGAGAAAGACACATGGCACGTTATATTCAATGATCCTCTGTTTATTAATTCTCTCAAAAGAATTATCCCCATGTCAAGGTGATTTTAAATCACATGAAGGTGCTAGACTCATTGGGGCCAGTGCTAAAAATATAAAAAAATTCACACAATTGTTTAAAAACCAGCAGCCAAGGCAAATAAATTTTTCATGTTGGACGTTGTCTAGAAGTTCACTTGAAAGTAGTCTTCAAGTCATTAAAATTTAAAACCAGAAGGCAATCATCTTACACATTTGCCTATGTTATTGTAAGCTGATTTATACTTTCCCATGGAATAATATTTACACTCCTTTATTAGAGGAGAATTCATAATCGTGCTTCCAAATGGAGTGTGCTTTCACAGTTTCACTCAAGTCCATGTGTGATCCTGGAATCTTGGTGTGTTGTCAAAATGTCTGGATCGGGTCCTGCCATTTTGTCCAACACACCCCAGCTTCTTTTGAAAGCAATTGATGACAGTGGCAACCAAAACCGACAAAGGCTGGTTCGAAAGAAAGAGATTAGGGTTGTTGGTGAGAGATTAGGGATGAGGCAGGATTGTGGCGCGTCATATCTAATTTGCAGGCAGGAAACTTGGCAGTCAAGTTCAACGGGCATAGGGTGTGGCCTAGGAGTAGAAAAAAAAATTGAGAGGTGCTGCTCACCAGTGAAAGAGGTGGTTGTACTGGGATGCTAGGTTTGATTGGGTGGTGCTGACTCTAAACTTAGTGGGCAAGGGAAAAGGTGGTGGAGAGAGAAATGAGAGAGGAAAAGGATGGAGAGGGTATCTTCGGAATGATTAATATATAGACTGCACACGCCTGTCGCTATAGGGCACATCTATTAATCAAGCATCCACATACGAAAACTCTGTTTCAGTCAGATGGGGAGAACATCACCTAGTCACATAGTGTGCAAGTTACAGAGAATAGTCTAAGGCTGTTGCAATATTTGTTTAAGGCAACAGACACATTTCAATGTCTCATTTTTAGTGAAGCCAATGAATTAGAATTTTCACAGAAACAATTAAATTCGACTTAAAGGAACATTACAATGTGTCAAGTTACCTACAGTGCAGAAAAACAAGACAGTAATAATAAAGCAACTAGACAGAAGAATATACCAATTAACAAGACAAGCTTTAGGGCTTCTGTGAGGCGGCGGCCCAGATCCTTCCTTCTGTCTCCTGATTGTTCTGCAAAGTAAAACCAATATTTCATGAATGCTCAGAGCTGGATGAAAATTTTGCCATGCAATAGCCTTCATAAGTTGCTGTAGTAGAGAGTAGGAGAGCACAACACTTTCAAAAGCACATGAAGAAGCTAGCCACTAAGGCAAAAGTATTTCCTCAGAGTTCAGACACACTCCTATCAAACCCCAGGAGAAAAAGAAAAAGAAAAAGAAAAGTAGGCCTGAGGACAGAACCAGAGAGAGGATCATCACAAACCTGGCCTATCATGAGATAAAGCGTAAATTGAAAAAAGTATTAATCTCAATAAGTAAGAATACTGTTAACACTCCAACCTGTGGTACAATCATTGATAGCTGCAAAATTCTTTATTAGAAAACTTTCAGATAATAACAAAAGGTTTGCAGACGTTTCAGATCGTCAAATCAACACTTTTTATACTCACAATAACCACCAGGCTAACTACTCATAAGTGCTCTATTTATTGGTATAATCATTAGTAGTTTCCCAACATTTCATAAAACTGTAAACAAACAACAAGAACAGGAGTCCAGATCACCCCATCAAACATTTCAGTTCTGATGCCTGGAACCATCATTTGGTGTATGTCTTCAATATCCCAGTCTTGTGCCTAATTGCCTAGTTCCTAGTATTTTACAGTAGGCCCTGTGCGATTGTCCCGTCTGGCTTCTCAGTGAAATAGTACTAATTAGCAAAACTATAGAAAGAAATAACCCAACCTTCAACCAAACTATGGAAAGATATTGATAAAGCTTTTTATTGTGCATGGGACAGCCCTGATGCCCATCAAAAGGAATTTTAAAATTACCAGTACCCACCCAAAAACAAAAACACCATCCTTAAGAAGGCAA
This sequence comes from Corrigiola litoralis, assembly GCA_901111285.1. Taxonomy (NCBI): domain Eukaryota; kingdom Viridiplantae; phylum Streptophyta; class Magnoliopsida; order Caryophyllales; family Caryophyllaceae; genus Corrigiola; species Corrigiola litoralis. The sequence continues at coordinate 23,101 of CAAKMY010092567.1, read as the reverse complement.
GACAAACAGGAAGTTGGAGCCTTTGACAGGAATTTAATCATAAACAAAAGCAACAGGTGTCATTCGTCACCGAATTTATCGTAGCTGTAATTGCTGGTTGTTGATGAACTAGAAGTGCGTATCTGGATCAGGCACCAGTCTCTCAACATACATTTACTTCAGAGAAAGAAGAGACGAGAATACACATGGAGGGCAGAAGTGCACACAAACAAGCAGCAGAGAAGCGTAAAACTCAAGAACTATTGAGAAAAGCTTTCTTAGGACCTTGGCCAGTTGGCCATCATAATTAAAAATATTTTCCCAAGTTTTCTAATGCTATCTTGACAAATCACAATCTTATCCTCAACATAAAGACGTTTTTGGTCTTAAATCTACCACTCTTTAGATAGGAGAAGCTCAAAGTCGTTCTCTGGAACAGTTCTGCATGCAACTGTTACCCTCCTTAATGACTACAGTCAGTACAGGATAGGGGTTTAGAAAACTAGTTAGTGTGGGGAGGAAACTATTCCCGCTAAATTCGCCTACAAAAAGGCCTACAAAAAGCCATTTCATTCAGGTATTAAATTATTTGTCCCTGACATTTTAATGATTTTCCAAGATGTTGTCATGTTTATTTGCAGGTATTAAATTATTTGTCCCTGACATTTAAATGATTTTCCAAGATGTTGTCATGTTTATTTGTAACACAAGGCAAAACTCAAGCGTTATGAGAAAGATGTATAGGCATCATCAGAGACGTTTGTTAGCTTGGTCAACAGTTGATCAGTGGAAGCACAGAGAAAGAAATTTGAGGGCTCTTTGACATAACAGATTGATGAGAAGAGATGAGAATAAATATTTAACCTGACGCAGACCTTGCAAATATGGCATATGAACTTTCTTCAAAAGGTAGAAATATCATCCTCACCACTAAGCTCCCTGAGATGTAGAATTTGCACACACAGTCAGCGACCAGATTTAAAATGCCAATCTAGCGATCAAATCTGAAGTTGTCTAAAGTCTAAACATATGAGATCATGTGCAACTAATAATAATCATTGCGATAAAAGATATTGTTCTCTGGACTAACACAAGCAAAGAACAAGAGTTTGGATGATAAAGCACCTAATTTGTCAATTAGACCATATACAGCTTGGTTATACGGTGTGTCGAACCATACAAGGACCATCTTTTCTCCTTCTTGAAGAATCAATTTACGAAATGACTGCAGGGTAAACAACGTACACATCTTGAACAGTGGCTTATCATACTTCAAAATGTCTCCTTCTCTGAGAAAAAAGAATACAAAATGCACAAACTAATAAGCAACTGTGAGCCAGAGGGAAGACCTTTTTATCAGCAGTGACACACAATGAGATTAAAGAGCTACTAAACTCACCAGAAACAGAAACTATACCTGAGGTATACACAAAGTAGAATAAGGTACCCACAAACCATAAAAAGTTTAAAAGATTCTACAAGTGTACCACTTAGAGGGAGAGCTTAGGCATAAAACCAGAGCTCAGACAACAGAATTCCAAAGATGGACATTATTTCACAGATTCGAGAAGCCATTCAAAATCTATCCTTGAAACACTTGCTGAAATATAGAGAATTTTGAAAATCAAATTAAAAAAAAAAAAAAAAAACCGTACATGTACTGAACTTTTCACTCTAGACAGCACATTTTTTTGAACACTAGTAAGCCTATCACAATGGTACAACATAATGTTTTCCTGTAAATCAAATCATTGTTTCATTTGGATAGTGAAAAAAAACAAAAAAAACAAATCAAAAATAAATGGTATCCATATTGAACCCCCAAGTCAAGATGACAGCACAAAACACATACGCAGTACTATATATCTCTAACGCTGGCCATAAAGGTCAACTCTGTACATTTCATCAATTTATGCAAATACATTTCACACCACCAAAATTAATAGCTTGTCTAACATGTCATAGAAAGTCTACCTGAAAGGGAAGAGCCTTGATCCTTGCAACCCATTCCAAAAGATAAAGTAGCCCCAATAACCAAGGAACACACAACCTCCATATGATACTTGTGATAACGCAAACACAATGGACATATCCTGCAAATAAGTAAAACAATTGGTCCACGAAGAAAGAACTCCACAACCTGATGACATCACATTGAAACTAGCATAATTCAAACTCAACGAAACAGAATTTTTGCGCGGTTTTTACTCTTTTTGTCAAATGGAAAACAAATATGCATAGAAATACCAGCAAAGTATCTATGGCCTATGGATATCAAGGGAACACTTGTTCAAATATTACAACACTGAGATTGACACCTTCTTTTCACCTTTTCAAATGACAAACAAAAAAAAGAAAAGTTGGCATGCAATGATCTCTTCAACTAGAGACCATCCAGAAACACATTTCTCGAGCAGCTAACAAGGGAAACAGATCTTAAACCTACTTACAAATGAAAGAAATGTGACCAAGAATGATTGAAAACAAAGTGATGGCTGGAAGTCTTTAATTTCAGGTTCCACAAATCATAAACAGAATCTGTCTGGAATAAGAAAGATGAGGGGAAGATGTCACTACTCAATTATCAAATACTAAATTGACTACCACAAAACTCCTGTTCCATAAAACTTCCATTTCGACCAACAGAAACATATGAACTTTTTCTTTTTCTCCCTAATAACTATTACATGAGATAAGAAGCAGTAGCAGAATCGTGTGATGCCACAGTTAGACTGGCAGATAGATATAAGGCATGCAAGTGATGCCTGACTTCGACCTTTTTGCCTAAGCAATCGCTAAGTTACTTCTCAATCAGTTTTCATTACAGATACCTATAGTGTCTCACATTAAAAGTGTAGAAAATTTGTCAATCAACAGCCATAAAAGATACTCCCTCTGGCCCCTTGTATTTGTCGCGGTATCATAAACCCACGCTTTATATGAACACATTGATTACAAATCCTACACATTCTACGAGGAGGTGACTTCAAAGTCATGCCTAGTATGACAGACTTTCTGGGACTAACCAGAAAAGAGATGATGACAAACATTGGGGGTAAAGAGAACATATCCACAGAATTACTTGCAGATACACACACAGCAAGAGCGGTAACACACTCAATGACTACAGCAGAGTACATCTAATATTAATAAAATCAGGCTGAAACTATCATTAAAAAATCACGGAGATAAACACATCCTATAGATCAACTCAGACAGACTTAATATACTCATTGACCTAGAAGAACCAGCAACAGCTCCTCCTTGACTCAAATAAAGTGACAGCTCAAAATTCCTTTAGGGTTCAAAAGTCTTTGGTATTGCTTGAATTTCTTCATCTCCATCTTTTCTTATGACTTCTGCCTTTCATTTGTTTGATCATTGTTCATTTCTACTGCTCCCCCCAAATTAGTTTATAACTGTCCCCACCCCTAAGAAGAACGAAGAAAAAGTCTGCCTAGTACATTAAACACTCATGATTGTCCGCAGCCACCAGCAGTGAATTCTTATTCAGCAGAAAAGTCAGAGATAGAATTGGCCAAAATATTTGTAGGTAGAAAAGAATACAAGGAAAAAGCAATTCAAATATGAGAAGTATCAAGATTTAAAATAAGCAAACAATTCAAATGCTGCCTACACTAACCGTTCCACTCATCCCAGCAATAAACGCATATGTCGTTATACAACGAAGAAGTGTTGCTAGGCTTTCAACCACCATCCGCAGCTTGAGACAAAACAAAAACTGAGCAAGAATATACATCGGTTCTGCAAGAAGCTCCAATAAGCATGCAAAGCCTGCGTGTAAAACCAGCAATCAGACACTAAACCTAATAAAGGAGGCTGCCGTGAGATCAAAGACCCTCGAAGAAGAAAAAGAAACACAAGTAAAAATTCACATGAAAACAGAAACATAGAGAGGAATTTTAAGCTTCCAAGGGGAGCCTTGCCACCTCATTAAGAACATAAATAAATGTAAACATGCAATATTAAGCAAAAGACATATCCTAACTCACAAGTTGTAGGAGCGCCCTATCATATTTCTTGCAGAATTATGTAAAAGGTTTATGTTATTTAGCTAGGTGCTTTATAGTGAATAGTGAAACTGCAATGTAAGAAGGAATACTGACGACAAAGTATATCAAGAACACCAAATTCACCAAAATTGCACACTTGCTATGCAATTTACACACATGAGTCTGCAACAGGACCCAACAAATGCAAAAATGATAAACTGAAAAGACGGTGTAGAAAGAGAGAAAGATAGAAACAGAGACGCCACAGCAACCACGATATGATAATCTGTTCCGAGCCATTTTCCTAGACACATTCTCTTCATGCAAGCAGTAACAACGACCATACCGCCAAAAGGATCAACAAAACACAAAAGTTGATAATGTCAAGACATCATAAATTCAAACTATCTGACCATAAAGAAAAACTTTTTTCTGGAAGGTCTTTCTTTTCTATAACTGAGTACATTTAGGCACTTAAATTATCCTTTCTTTTTAGCAAGGATGAAACCTATACTTATTACTCTTAATCTTTCATTTGTAATATAATGGTAGTATCAAGATCACATAATAACGTTAAGAATATAAGGGACTACTGATGATAGGACAGTGAACTTATTTCTGTATCATCGATAAATGTAAACTGTAGGCACACAGTCAAGAATGCTACACAAGTACACAACAGGGTAATTTACCAGGAGCATTGACCACAAAAGTAATTTTATCTGTTCCGTCAGCCTCTAGACACCATTTCTGTAGCAGCTTGACCTTTCAATATAAAGCAACTTCATGCTACTGGATACCAATTTTGGGCCGTAGAAGGAATTCTAAGACAATCATAGGAGTAATTTACTCTAAAAGCCACCTATATGATTCATACATTACCATTTAATAATATAGCCTTCCCGTAGGGACTCGAATAGCTCAGATCTTTCCACCAAAAGGTGCCTGTACATGCTATCACCGTAATAACTATTCCAAGTGGAAAAGACAGCCATGCAACTTTTAATAGCTTTGCTGCATTTTCTCTCATTGAAGCATCATCACTGCAACAAGTAAGTAAATATCACAAAATTGGACATCATTGAGTATTTTTAAAGTAACGGATGTTCTAAGAGAGCATTCTGTCAGATCCGAACCGAGCTACCCTATTTTGTGGTTATTCCATTCAATTAGAAAGTTCCTAAATTTGGAGTACATGAGAATACTAGAACAAGCTCTAGAAATAACAATGTAATAGCTATTACTTTTTGTGCAATGAGCATCAATCCTAAGAATAAGATTGTTATTTATTACAGTGATCCAGCCCCAGTGTAGCATGATATAAAAGACTGGAAGAGTAATTACCATTTAAAATCGGCCCTCATACACGCTCGTCGGAATCCTTCCCGGCTGACAAACAGTATACAAGTAACAAAGAGATGGAATTGCACTGCAAAGATCTGCAACACAGCATGCCATCCAAAAAATCAACAATGACCAGAATTTTTTCAGCAAAATAGTCCTACTATATGAAAATCACAAACATTTAATCTGTTATACATGCTCTTTATGAATGATAAGAAAATTGTGAGACATTTACCAATGTTCCTCAATACATTGTCAACCACTCAACGCTCGACTTTCTTTCACAAACATTCAGGTAAGACAGTCCTATGATAGGACGAGGTGAGCTCACTCCAAAACCTTAAAAGCTCACCTTGAAACCTTAAATCATCACTCCATTCTATAGTACGACTGTCTTAACCGCATTTTTACTCATAAACACTAAGGGCAAAATCACACCAAAAATACATAAAATTTGAGCATTCTAATCACTTAGAAACCCAAGCAATCAACCAAAAATCTTGGGAGTTGGGAGAGACGGTCTTTTTTTTTATCATAAAAGTAGATGGAGCCATGTTGGCCCAATAACGGCACATATCTATAACATGACTAGGGCTTCTAGGGAGCTTAAGTAGATTTAGCTTGCAAGAAATTCGTCTATTTTTATAATAAAAGTACTAAGAATTTGTGAACCACCAACGGGTTCCACTCTATTTTACCTCAATGCAACAAACCCAACAAAAGATTTAAACTTTACTCCACCACCATCATGCAAACAATCACAAAATATACCAATGTGGGCAAATCACATGTCTAAACAAACACCATAATTCAAAAAGACAACATCTTTGAGTATAAAAATATAGCATATGATTGACTTATAAACCCAAACAAGTAATGGGTTTCACTTCCTTTTATCAATGCAACAAACCCAACAAAAGATTTTAACTTTACTCCACCACCATCATGCAATTATCACAAAACATACCAATGTGGCAAATTACATGTCTAAACAAACACCATGATACAAAAAGACACTATCTTTGAAAATAAAAACATATCACATAATTGACTTACAGCATAATCTTTTTCAGTAAGGTGTCTGACAATCCAAGTATTGAAGATAAAGGGTATGCCCCTTGACAAAAACTGAGTTGCTGCAAAACAAACAAAAAAAAAAAACATTAGTAATAAAATTAAAAGTTGAAAACTTTGGAAGTAAATTGATTGACTGACCCATTAGGTATCTGAAAGTGCGGGAAAGATCAGTTGTTTGGCCATTGTTGGTCTGTGATTGCATCTTTTGTGCTTCTACTTGATCAAAGCACTTGAGTAGGGACAACAATGCTGGGTTACTTTAACTTGAAGACTGTTAAGTGTTAACAGAGCACATACAACTGTACTTCTATGTAATCACGAAAATATGTAGTGCATTTCATTTTGTTGGGTAATTCCAGTCAAGTTTTTGCAAATTCCAGGTCGTATCCAAATTTAGAAATAATTTTCGGCGTATATTCTATGTAAAAAAAATGTTTATTATATTTTTTTTTTTTTTACCAAAAACCTTTTACTCTGTATTTGTCAAGTTTTTTTTCATGTTAATTACTATCTCATTTCTGGTTTTGCAAATATGGTGAGTCGTATAAAATTTCCATTTAGGGGTATTATTGAAAATTCGCGTACCAAAAATTATGTAAGTGAAATAACTACGAAACCGGCGCGTATGAGACTGGAACTTGACTCATTGTTTATGGTCTCGATTCCTAATTCTTGAAATAATTCGCAACTGGTATCGATTCTTAAATATTCGAGACCGAAACCCTAACTGTTACAGTTTTTTTATAGAAATTTTATTATTTTTACCGTTGAAAGGTTTAACTAGGAGCTGTTAAAATGTAAAGGAAAAGGAAACAAACATATTTATGATGTTTATTATGTTTAATTTTAATGCAAATATTAAAAATCGCGTGTTTCCTTAATAGTTACTCCATGTTCCTTAATAGAGTCAGAATCTTACAACTCTTATTCAAATATTTTAGTGTTTTATAATTGTTTGCTTTAAAAGTAATAGCATGATTACTTGCTTGAAAATCACATCAATATACATTGCACATTATTTTGTGAAAAAAGTAACAATCATTTAAGGAAAAAATCTCTAACAAAAATATGACAAAAAAGGAAAGTTTCCCTATCCGACGTCGTTTCTCTCCCAAAATCCTGGACACAACTGACCAACTATGCTAAAGTACATGAACTCCATTATTCTTGACTTCTTGTTGCTCTTTCTTCACACATACAAAAGAATTTGTCCCACTTTATTTCCACTATATATATTAAGCTTAACACATTATCTTATACTATATAGTTTATACTATAATATAGGAGTAACTAAATAAAAAAAATGGTGGCATTTCTAGGGACAACAGTAAGACCAATACCACATTGTTTAACCAGTTTTGCTAATCAAACACTCAAACTTTCACTCCCTAAATTACCATTTTCACTTACTAAAAATGGGTTATCTTTCCCTTTTAAAACTACCCTTTATGCCTCTCTTCATTCTGGTAACTCTTTATTTATGTTTGTATTGTATCTTAGTTTTGTTAAGTTAATGATTTTTAATGTTTGTGTTATTTTTTTATTGTTTATGAGACAGGTGGCAGTAGTGTAGTTGTTAGTTGATGTTTTTTTTTTT
>CAAKMY010092567.1:0-15018 GCA_901111285.1 Corrigiola litoralis | reverse complement strand
AGAGCTTTGACCACTTGAGCTAGTTTTTTTCTTAGGATAAGTTGATGTGTTTGTGGAGAATGGTTTGTTATGGTAAGAGATAAAGTTGGCCAATAAAGCATTATCTTAGATTTTCAAGTAACCTTTTTTGTGATGGGTGATGATTTGAGGTATATGTTATGGTTTTTTTTTTTGTTGTTGTTTTTGAAGTTAGAATTTGTCACAAATTGTTGAAGTGGTCGCATTTTATTAATATAAAAAAGCGACCATTTTAAGTCAAAAAGTGATCAGGTAAAATTAGACGGTCCCATACAAGACATTCTGGTTAGTTGTTTAGGTGGGAGTGCTGTATATAGGTATAGAAATGGTTATTGTTGTGTAGATATTAAGAGAATTAGGAACGTTTACGCTGGTGGGGTAGATTATGGTGTGAGATTGGTTATTGTAAGGAGCAAGCTATCTTAGTAATGGAGTGCAAACTATGTATGAAGGGAATTGGTGATGTGGAATGGAAATTCTTGGATTGTATGATCAATAATATGATGCAAAATGTGGCCGTGGGTAGTGGAAAGATTAGGGTGTGAGAAGGGTGGGGGGGGGGGGGGTGGTGGGGATAGNNGGTGGAGATAGGCCTGCGCCCTGCGCGTTTTGGGATCACTGATGTATCAAGAAATTTGAATGGATTAGTAAAAGAAGGAAGCTTGGAGAGAAAGCTCACTGTTTTTGTGTCTCTCCAACTGTACAGGCCTAAGGATGTGTCAATGTATACACCTTAAATAGGCAGAAGGCAAAGTTCCGGGTCCTCTCAGCTGTGCTGTACAAGTACCGGCGCAAGGAAAGTCGGTGGTAGGTGATACCTTCTTGATAGTACAGCGATACAGTCCTAGGAAATGACAGTTGTAGGGAATGTGCTAAGAGGTAAAGAAATGGAAAACTTTGTTAGGGCGAGCGGACCAAAGAATTCCATCGAATTGAGTATGGTTGGTAAACATGTGATATTTTCTACAATGTGCAGTTCAAGATGAAAGAATGTATGTTGCGAAGAGTAGAGTCTATTGGGGGAGGGGGCGACTGAATATGTTAGGTTCTTAATGGAGAGAATCAGAGAATGTATAAAAAACAATATAGTTTTACCAGATCTCTCAAGTTAGATACTTAAATGTGGGCTACAGATTTTTTTAAGCTGGGAGTCCATGAGGGTGGATGACTGGGGGTGCTTGCGTGATGTATGTGTGAAGGTTAAGTTGCTTAAGAAACTTGTAACCTGAAGACTCAGGGTTATATCTGGTCGAGTGGTTGGAGTGGTTTCATATTCGAAAAGAACCAATGTAGCGGTCTGGAAGCGGCCAAAAAGCTTAAAGTTGCAGGTCAATACAAATTTATTGGACAATTTTCTATGAAGATTTTTTTGGGAATGACTTCACAAAGTTTTGGATGGCGACCTTTTAGCGTTAAAGAGATCCCCCCCCCCCCCAAAAAAAAGGGTTGTGCAAGTATCTATGAACAGTTGGTTGAAAATCAAACGACTATATTGTATTTAAGTTGATTTCTGAAGAAGAGATGAGTTGATGCTACTTCTATAAGATTTAGGAACCTGGAAAATGCTGTTTGCTAAAAAAACTATACTAAAGGGTGATTTTGGTGCGTGCTCCAGGAGCTTATATAAGTAAATATTTGAATGGATTGCAGAGCCTAGTAGCAACAGTCTTGTGACACCCTCTGTAGAGAAGTCTGAAATCATATTTGTCGGAACTGGAACAAGCGAGGGCATCCCTCGTGTAAGCTGCCTGACCGATCCCATCAAGACTTGTCAGGTATGTTATATTTCTTATAGCGATGACATAATTTAGTTTGTCACCCTTTTACTCTCAAGATAATGAAAATATGTATCACTTTTTCAGGTGTGCAAAAAGGCCAATGAGCCAGGTAGCAGGAACAGGAGACTCAACACAAGCATCCTGGTCCGTTTTCCTGGATCTTCTGAGATGCGCAATGTTCTTGTAGATGCTGGAAAGTAAGTTTGCTAGTATACTATACTGTATCTTGACTTTATTCTGTGACTCGGTTTTGGAGCCAACAGCAGTACCTGGAAGCTTCCAAAGATCACGAGAAAGAAGTGATTTGATTGAAAATACAAGGAAAAGAAAAGGGAAAAGAAAGCAAAAGGAGATTGTCCATAGCTTTTTTCAAGAACCTACTGCCTAGAGACTGTCCCTTTAAAAGAAATTTTCTATCTTTGTTTAGACTTGGTATATCGATTTGCCTGTCTCCTTGTACTTCGAATGCCAACTAGAGGATTTTCACAAAGAAGTTAGAAGGCAAAACTTAACGTCAACGAGTGCGAGATGACTTGTTTCTGGTGGTATCTTTGTTGCTCTTGATAAACGGATATATTACTGCAATCTGCCGTGTCAAATAAATAAACTTTATCATAATCAGTGTTACCTAGGTCCCCCCCCCCCTCTCCCTATACCACATTCCAGAACCATTGAATCTGAACACGGTAATCTGGTTGTTTGGACATTTCACAAACTAACCTGTGCAACGTTTCTGTACCTGTTCCTACTGGATCATACTGTGTAAAGGGTGACATTGATCATAATTTACAGTGCTCTTTGTTCTGACCCAGAATGTGTCAGTTGGCTGTAGGAGTGCTCTCTGTTCTGTTATGTGGATTCAGCGTTTTAGCGTTATGTTGTTATGCCAATCTTCTAAGTTTATATTGTTCTGTAGTATGGTTTTTGCTTGAGAACCTTTTTAGTATTATGTCGCCTTCTACTCATGGTACTTAAGTATTTAGTTTTTTTTTTTTTTTGAGATAAAATTACAAAAGTATTTAGTCAATTACACGTAATTTAGTTTGATATTCATATGTATATTCTCTCAGTTCTCTTGCTGGATGTCGATATCAGTTGCTTTCAAACTAGAAGACACAATGAACAATGCACAAATGATAATTGTTCTGCTCTAGGAAACTTGTCCCTTTGGTTTAAGTGGCTCATTTTTGCTTAATGTTTTAGTAGAAAACGAGGTTACATCCGTTCTTGTAAAAGTCATGTGTTGAATTCTGTTTGAGAATGGTTTTTGAATTAGAGTTCAGCAATTGATGCCTATCTAGGTAGTAGGTATGTTAGCTGAACTTGGTTAAATCTATCCATGTTGGGTATGTGTCAAGTGTCGTACTTGGACAATTTATTGAAATTTACAACTTTCTCGTTTCAAATGAAGTGTCTTAGTATCCATACCCATAATGGTGTTTAGCAAATGCAACATGTGTGCAAGAGGTGGTATGAAAAGTCCGGGTAACAAAGCTTTCTAAATAACCTAGGTGATAGTCTTCCTATATGATGAAGTTTTATTTTGGAAGAAAGACAGAAAGTGTATGTATTGCCAAAAAAAGATGATGGAGAGTTGGCGGTCGAGGGTTGTGGGCTAGTCGACCAAACTGAATGATTACACTTCAAATGATAAATTGTTATGCTCATTATGATAATTGTATGTATTGTGGTAAGCCAAAGATTTTGGGAAAGTAATAATTCTCGTAAAGAGATCAAAGTAATACTCGTATTTCTCTATGGGTAGTATTGAGTAGAAAGAATATGCGGTATATTTTTCTCACATACACAGCAGCAACCACCACCATCACCATCCAATATTACGGAGTATATGTTTTCCTGTACGTGTAAGTTACATTGGAGTGGGTATATACTCATTAAACTGCTTCATTCCGTACATTGCTTTAATGAAGAAGCTACTGTATACTTGATGAGCCAGTGGAAGTTATTTAGGCATTCAACATTACTTTTTGCAACTCATTGGCTGAAGTCACCTTTTTCACTTTGTTGTTTTGATTTAGTTGAACCCCAATTTTGTGTTCATAACTACAGCAGTCATCTATTATCATTTAGTTTCCAGTTTCCACTATATTTGTTGAAGATGCTCTTTAATTTTTTGCAGGTTTTTCTACCACAGTGCTCTCCGTTGGTTTCCCACTTACGGGTAAGCTAGCTTCAGTTTCTATTGATGTTTATGAACTTATTGTCTCTGTAATGTTCTTTGGCTGTACTTTTCCTTCAGCTTAAGTCTGGTTTGGTTTAGAACTCTTAATTCTTATCATGATATGCTAATTGGTGAACCTTGGATTGTAGCAAATGATTGCATTTTGAGACATCAGGCTGTGTTGGGTTTCCTGTGTCATGTATCTGCCTCTGTCCTTTTGCCTTTTCATGACTAGTTGAATTTCTGCCAGGATAAGAACAATTGATGCGGTTATTATTACTCATTCTCATGCTGATGCTATTGGAGGTCTCTGGCGTGAACACTTCTAATATTTTATTTCAATTGATTCCGCCAGTAGTTATTGACTGGATGATCACCTGCCTGATTTTTCTTTTATTCCTCGTTCAGGTCTTGATGATCTTCGAGATTGGACAAATAATGTTCAGCCCTCCATCCCAATATATGCTGCAGAGCGTGATTTTGAGGTTTGGATTCCACATTCGTATTTCTGATATTAGTGTTACTGTGGCTTTGCTTGATGCTCTTTTATGATCATATTCACTAGTTAAAATTTTGGAGTTCTACAGATGGTTCTTCAGTTATTTTATGAACTTGTTTAAACATCTGATCTGTATGATGCATATGGCAACAATTCATGAACTATTATTTCAGGGTGCCCCATATCAACTGTTGTCTTAACAATGTTCAAATCGCCAGTGATTTTACACCCCCCCACCCCCTTCCTCCAAAAAGAAAAAAAGGAGAAAAACCCTTGAAAACTTGAAGTTCCTTTGTCATGGGGATATAATATTGTGATTACTGTATGAGTGGCAGATCAGTTGTACCTTTTAAATACTACCTTTACAGAAGTGCTTCCCAGCAAATCTAATTGAAAATTTATTTTCACTTACTTGACCACAACGTAGAAGGTAATTGGTAATCTACAAGTATTTAATGTTTCACTTCAAAGCCTAGAGGTTCATTATTCTTGAGATATCGGGAGCGCATAACTCAAAAGTGCTTACTGCATTCTCTAGAACAGACTGCCTCAGAAGTTTGTCCTTGCTTTCTAGGTTGGATTTTAAGACACACATCACATGGATGCAGGACTCTACTTGTGTCCTGATGGTAATTAGAGTAAAAGATTAAATGGAGCTTGTCTCTAGTTTTATGATGGGTCGTTTTTTGTTTTGTTTTACGGTGACTAGGAAGCCATGTGGATATCCTCACCTGATATGAGAGTATTAAGGCTGGCTTGCTATATTGGTCTGTTAGGATCCGATACATCTTGCTACATATTTTCTCGCTTGATCTGCACTGTCTTTATGATCATCAAGGAGAACCTGTGACATGCTTATGTGGTCCTTTCCACCAATCAAATAGGTGGCTGAGACGGAGTCTACTTTAGGAAGATTTTGGATCCCTCCACTTGTGTGAGTGTTTGAGCAATGTCATTTAAGCATGATTATAGGGGATACATGACACCTGGAGGTTTTCGGTTTAGCTGTCGCGTGATAAAGAAATATATATACTTGAATTTTGATGGAAATTGTGTGATATTACCCAGTGAGATAATAATAGCTGCTAAAATGATATCAGGTAATGAAGAAGACCCACTACTATTTGGTTGATACAAGTGTAGTTCTAGCAGGTGCTGCTGTATCTGATTTGCAGTTCAACATCATTAAGGAGGAGCCTTTTTATGTTCATGATCTAAAGGTTTGTGAAGTTTCAGCTTCTTCATGTCATAGCTAAACATGCGTCTGTTAAACTTCCATAAAGATGATGAAAGCTGATGAACTGTCAAGAAATTGACAAATTCAAACATCACATTTACTCCATAAGGGGAAGTGGATTATTTGGTTTATGAATAATGAGTCACACATTTTCTGTAAGTATTTTTTTGGAAAATGACATTTTGCTTTTCACTTTCCTTTATTTCCAGATTACTCCATTGCCGGTGTGGCATGGTCAGGGCTACCGTTCACTTGGTTTTCGTTTTGGCAACGTTTGTTACATAAGGTCTTCCCACTGAATGAGTTTTCTGGCTGTAGTGCTGTACTACCTCGCAATATTTTCTTTTGAGTAAACATGAAAATTTTCATCTTTTTTTTTTTGGCAGTGATGTTAGTGATATCCCAGATGAAACATATCCACTCTTGAATGACTGCGAACTCCTAATCATGGTGCCTCTTCCTTCTTTTACTTTCCAACCTTTCTCTATTGATTCAATTTCTATTGTGTGCTTGTCTTGTATGGTTACTTCTGCAAACACTTTTCCTTTCCTTTGCTTCTTCCTTTTTTTCCTGGGGTGGATCTTAATATATATGCTTCGCTAAATCGTGCTAGGATGCTTTGAGGCCTGATCGATCTTCATCAACCCATTTTGGACTCCCAAGGGTAGGATTTATTTTTACTTCTTGTTTTAATCTATCTTGTTCCAGATGTCTTAGCTCACTGTCCATGTTTCCTCAGGCATTAGATGAAGTTCGAAAAATCCAACCCAAGAGGACGCTTTTCACTGGTGTGTCCCTAAGTTTTTTTATAAAGTTGTTCCCTTCGTGTATGAAATCTGTTTCTTTCAATTCTGCGTGGGATGTGATTATCTTCCTTCATCTGTTCTGTCATTTCTTCCGCTGTCAAAAATCTCAGAGACTGAAACAGGACTGATGCAGTTTGAGCCTGACGTTCTTTTTCTTTTCCCTGGTACTTTTTTGAAGGCATGATGCACCTGATGGATCATGAAGAGGTTAACAAATACCTGTTGACACTGAAGGATACAGAGGGGCTTGATGTGGAATTGAGCTATGATGGACTTCGCGTACCTGTAAATCTTTAGTCTCCCCCTCATCACTGGTTGTCCTTGTGAACTATGCGTAAATTCTCTGACGAAAATGGTACCAAAATTTAAACACAACAGATCCATATTCCTCTCAAAGGGGTATTATTTCTTCCTTCTCAAAAAGTTCCACACTTCTACTATAAGAATGTCCTTTTGTTTTTACCTCGGAATTTACCCTTGCTAATCAGCTGCATATTGTGGCCAACCGCTTCTATAGATGAAATACTATTGTTTTGCACTCATTCTATTAAATTTAACTTCACGCTTTCTATTTTCGAGGTAGTTTAATTTTCGTATTAGCGAGCCGGATACGTTTACTTCTTAAATTCTTTTCGCTTCAGGTATTTACCTTACCTGAAAGTACCAGTTGTTTAATCAACAGTTTACCATACAAAAGGTTTTGAATACAATTTTTGCCATCCTTTTCATACCTACCTTAAAAATTTATCCCAACGATATTCCGATTTCTCCATTATCAACTATTAGGAGTATTAGGAGTCCATCTCATTCTTCGCGTCAGTATCGTCTATACTATATAATGGATGTAAGTAATGTGACAGGATAAAGATCGAGTTACGTAAAGATCGATAACAGGTTTACAATGTGCACATTCATTAGCTAGTAATGCAAAACACTATGCTCGATATGGCCATGCACGCGCTATTATTGAATGTAATATAGATTACTGGAGCTGACAAGTCCCCGAGAGTCCAGATTCTATGGCATCCCCCATTCTAAGAACTCCCACCACTACTGTACTCCTATTATCAAAAGATATCATTACTTTTATTTAGAGTTAAGCACTCATTTGGGTATTGAAGTTTGTCAAATGTAACAAAACTTCAAAACATAACAATTTGGGTATTAGGAAATTATATCAGCACGTTAAATCGTTAATAGTGTTCTCTAAATCCCGTTAAGTCTCCTATATTTTTTTAAAAAATGGGAGTAGATAATACGTACGATGGGATAAAAGGAATAAAAAAGGTGAATCTCTTTTAAAAAATGTGGTGGTGCTACTTGCTAATGTAATCTCTGATTATCTATCTATTAAGGGTACTCATTACTGAATGAGTGAATGGTGTGGGACTGTGGGTCTCTCAAAGGTCAATCATTGGAGGTACAAGTGGGACTTACTAGCATATCCTTGTCCATTCGAAATATATATATGCATCACTCGTGAACTCTCAGTGCCCATCTTCATGGATTATTCTCTTGCCGTCTCTGTTCGATCATTTTGCCCAAATATTGCAGCAAAGCAAAATTGACTTCTCATAGTCACTTTTTGGTTTTTATTTATGTCTCTTATCTGTGAATTGATGACTCGTGAAAAACATCTTGCATTTTGTTTCTTGTACTGTCAATAGACATATATATAGTACAAATTATCGCGGTTAGGATTTTTTTCAAGTAAATTGTTTCATTATCAGTACGTGTATCAGTGTATGCAGGTACTTACTTTCACAAATAAAAGCTTAGTAATTAGTACTGTATCTGCTTGTACGTATTTGTTTAAAGTTCCTACAATGTGCGAATTTAGATAATGAATGTGTAGTTAACTATTTGCTTGTACGTATTTGTTCCACTACATTGTGGGAATTTAGTTGTAGAGCACACGAGTTTGGAAGCTAATGCTCTATCGTAATCTTACAAGAACTAGCATTTCTTAACATCTTATGGTGTAAATGTTTAAGCCATGCAATTCCTTAATACCTCATTTACACGGTGCCTTGTATCTAGTTAGATACCTAAAGCATACAATGGATCTTTGGACTTGGCATGTTTGACTATTGTGAATTTGTGATGCCTATCGGTGTACTTGTCCATATTATTGCAATTTTTCTAGGAGAATACTTATTGGTTGGGAAAGAAACTATAACATGTATATGAGTTACTACTACCATATTTGAATGATTGTATACCTCTAATTTTCCCTCTCTCCCACGACAACATGATGTCAAAACATATTCCTATCAATCATATTCTACATAAATGCACTGCATTTACAAGCAAATCGATTGTCAATTTGTAAGAATTGAGGGGCAATATAAAAATGTTAAACCACATTTTTTATACGAGACATCTTAAGTTCAATTCTTACCACGTACCTATTTCTCTCCTTCTCCGCCTCACAAAAATATGTCATTCATTTGTCATTAAGTTAGTAAAAAAGGTTCACAAAAGGTTTTCTCAAAACTAATCATTTCGCATTGCAATTTTGGATATCAAGACTTACGTGATGGTTGAGGTCATCGGAGAAGGATTGTGGTTGTTGCGCCAGTTGGGTTGGGGAGTGGGTTGCTCAATTCACATGGTAAGGAGAAAAAGAATTAGTTTGAGTTGAACAAAATTAGATACACCACTCTTTAAACTTTATTCTTTTGTATAATTGGCTATAATCTCTAGTCACGGTTTTTTTTTTTTTTGTGAAAAAGAGAGCTAATGTGAGCCTCGAGCAGGATTCATCATAACAAGTCCTTTCTAGTGATAATAAGGAAATACCATCTTCAAAAATATCCGCTAAAGAGATCGTTGATAAAATACGAATAGTGAACTTTTGAGGTCAGGAAGTCAACAACCAAGGCAAATTACCTTTCCTGAAATAATGATCGATGTTATAGAAGTTGAACCTATATATAATATCGTTTTTCAAAACTCTAACAATAGTGAAGATCTCTCGAAGGACTTTCCAAACATATTGAATTGTGTTGATGACTAATAGATTGTCATATTCAATATAGATATTCTGCAAACCGATCCTCTTAACAAGCACAGACAACCCCATGACGAACAACCAAAGCTTCCGTGAACAAAACAAAAGATATATTTAAGCATCTAACGTCAACCTCGATATTAACACCACTATCATATCTGATGACAGACCCCGCTGAATAATGGCCCAGATCCAATTAACTTTGAATCATCATTGACTCATTGAGGTTGTGCGATTGTTTTACATGCCCTCATCGTTCGGTGTTCTGCCAATTATACACCAGCTCCAAAGAGAAAACTATCGCTCTATGAACCTACAAAATTAATGAGAAAAGAAATCTGCCCTGGGATTTGACCTTTTAAGTCTTTTAACCAGTGACGAAGTAGGCTAAGCCCTCTTAAATCATACTCTCACGTCTCAGTAAAGGCGCATCATGTAAAGGGTCTGCTTTTGTTAGATAAGATATATGATCATTCACGTATAATAAGTATCAATCACCTGGTATTAAGGGACAAGAAAAGCACATTTTGCATAGATGGATTAATCCCCACGTTAGCACCTTTTATTCTTTTTCTTTTTGGGAAAAAAGGGCTTGACTTTTCTTCGCCATATACTTTAGGAGGAACTTAGAGTGGACTTGTGTAAAATCTTTCACCGTATAAATTGCATGGCGATTGCATCTAGAATTGCGTTGTGTTAAAAGGAGTGCACGTGGTCCAAATATCTTCTAAGGTGGCTCAAACATCTCATTTACCAAAACATAATAGCAATAAAATCCACGGAGAAAATGTTCTGTGGTTGAAGAGATTTGGACCTACGATGTCAAAGTACGTGTTGTGCCGATCGTCGAACAAGATCCATATCTTAAGTCAATCCAGCTCAATTTAAAGGGCCAAGTCCTCAATAGGGGGGTTATTAGGAGGAAATTAATCAGCTAAGAGATTAAATGGATCGAATTCCTCAAGTATAGCTCTTTTTAACTCAAGGAAACACACTGTCATTTTCATTTACATAATTGAAACTTTTGTGATGGAATATTATGTAGATAATTAGTTAATTACTACGGAGTATACATTTTGTTGGGTACAAATTACCGTATATTGTTAGACTATTGGTGTGTTAGGTAAGTTATTTCAGTCACCTTATTTGACTAATCTACCTTATTTGACTAGTATTTCAGCCACCTTAAATTTAAAAGTTGTTTGATAATACAACATGAAACACCTTTAAGTCATTTGAAAAAATAAACTACTTGAGTTACCTGGAAAAAAAAATTCCAGGCACCTAAAAAGGTTTCAGTCACCTTTTCATGTTTTAGGTACCTTTTCAGTCAACTTTGTCAAACACATCCTAAATAATATTACCGGATATGTGAATAATAGAAGCATATTCAGTTTTTTTTGTGCGAAAGAGGGACAACTAATTTCCTAATGCTGATAATTTCCCCTCCAAAAATATAGGGAAGTACAACGAGTAATATCAAAGTGATCACCCCACCCGTAGCCACAATGCATTAGAAGTTTCAGAATAATTAGCCAAGAGCCATGTTCGAGCTGGGAGACTGATTGTAAAAAAAAAAAAAAAAAAAAAGGCTGCAAAGTTTCTTTTGGTCACCAATAAAAAGATGAAATTCAAATCAATTCTACGTCTCACTTTCACGCAACATGACAGAAGGCTTACTTGTCTTTTGTGCACACTTCTATTAATTTGTTGCCACCTTTTATCGCTTTGGCCTTCAATTTCCTCTCAAATAAATAAATTGATGAAAAGTTTGTAGATTCCCTTCTGGTGTACTTTTAGTATGTCACCCTAATATAACTCTTATATTCAAATCCTTAAATAAATGTTTTTTTGGTTTTCACAGTTCGGTTCAATCCGGATTCGAGTCGGGTAGACCACTAGGGTAACAAAGCTCTCCCTTTGAGTTTTAACACTGCTACATTCTCAGGGTGCTTTGGGTAATTCTTAAATGAATGTAATAGAAAAAAAATGAAGTATATAGGAGTATATAATAGCATTCTTGTCTTCTTCCTCTATGTGATCACGGCTACAAATATTCGCTAGGTGCATCCCCACCAACATACCTTGAGACAATGAAGCAATCAACCATATATATGATGAAGTAATTGATTCAATATATTACTTGAGGGCTTTTTGCTGCTATTTCCCCGACCTGTATTATTCATATTGAATGATGGAAGCATGTACTATATGGAATATGGATACAAGAAAGCAAGGCATAGTTTCGTGGGGTATCCTTCACATGTATTAATCGATCGACCTGGGAGATATGTTTGATCTTTGGATCTCTTAGTTCATTGCATCCTCGCATAAAGCCTTGTATGAGAATGAGACCCGTCTAATTTTAACAAGTTACTTTTTGTCTTAGATCAGTATTAACTCAATTTAAGTCTAATATTAAGTTTATATTAAATCGTCTCTCTATTACGATGCCTAATATACGATATATAGTTCCACAACCTCGGGTTTGTCCTAAATTCGAATCCTCATATCCGTTTTCCCGCAATATTATTTGCTCCAATGTATCAAAAAAACAATAATATCATATTCTAATAAAACTTCTATTTCTTTAAACCCCTTTGTCATTTAAAAAAATGAGGTAAAGTTGCTGCCCCTATACCGGCCCTTTACCGTGTAATGTACGTACATGTCTACTACAATACTACAAAATTTTACTTCTTCAGCTAAAGTAACTTCAAGAGATCTTATAAAACCGAATTTCTACCTTTAGTACGTAATTCGAAGGACTTCATCACTACACTAATTAAATAATATCCAATCCAAATGGTATTATATGTTTATATCATGTTCCTAATGCTATCATTTCACAAAATCATACCATATTTCGTCTCACAATATTTCTTGATCATGAAGGTATACATGAGGTGGTTCAGCTTATTTACCATGTTTGTGAGGTTGAGAGTTCAGTTCTCATTCACAACTTAATACGCCTCTTTCATAAAAAAAAATTGTTTCTTAAATTATGTGATATTAGTCCATTATTCGAACCTATACTAGTTTATCTTCTAGATATATACTACATGGTTATCAGGTCATGTAAGGGACACATAGCATGCTATGTGGTATAAGATGGCATCCGACGTGGGAGCTTTCTTTGTATAAGAATTTTTAATCTAACAATTATTGAATTTTAATCTTTCAAATCTAATAATTTGGAAGACAGAATATGGGATGAGCTGGGATAGCACTTTGGGAATTGGGCTGGGGAAGAACTAGCAAGGATCCTATTTAGAGAAAAAAAGTATTGAAGTTTTTGAAGAACAAGACAAGAAGAGGACAAAGGGAAATAGTTTCTCTATTAATATACTCCTATCATACATCTGATCTACACATGATTGCTGCAATTAATTAATAACCTTAGGGCTCAGTGTACTGAGGGAACACTAATTTTCTGAGACATTATTAGAGCATATATTATAGTAACTTGTAAATTGGAGTATCTTAATAATCTCAAAAGTAAAATCTAAATATATTATTCCTAATGTCACTGTCTAATCTGTTTTTATCTAGTTAATCTTTTTTATAGCACTGATGACAGCTGTAAGAAAAGAAATTATAATTTAATTTCAGTATTTTGTCATTAGTTGCAGTCTTATTGGGAATTCCGGAGGCGAAATTAATTTTTTTTGGTACTAATTCCGGAGGCAAAATTATGATATAACTAGAGAGCACTAAGACAAACGAAGAGGGATGTGTTTAGGTACTTGCCTGCTGAATATGAGGAACAAAATCTATGATTTATTTGGCATCATTACAAATTGTGTAGTATGTGCTTGGCTTCAAGCAACGTTTCATGTTTGACTGATCTACTGTTTTAATATCTATGAAGAGTGGTTCAATAATAATTTCATCAGAATCTTAAGGCAGAACAAGCAAATAATTAAGTACAGCTCGCAATAAGCCATCGGAAGAACAAGTTGATTGTACATTTTATTGGAATAGTAAGAGTGTCAGTCAAAGTGAACTAAATAACCCCATGAAGTTGGAGTAAATATGTAGAGGTGATAGGGCTCGAACCTTTCCAACATATATGAGCGAAAACAAAAATCATTGTACACAAGAAAATAAAAATGCACATTATATAACATGGTTTTTAGCCTATAAATATACTGATTAGTTAGTCGATCTAAGTGCTGATCTTCGAAGTAATTATCTAGACCAGTTTCTTGTTCGAATGTTTGGGGAATTAGAATGCCAATTCCAAAGCGTACTATACTAAAAAGTCCAGAAATAAACATCAGATACGAGAAGTCAGGAACTGATGACTACTGAGATGTTTGCAAACAACCCTAATAAGCATCCGATAGCTGTGTATGTGGAACTGAAAAGATAGCCATTGAAGGAGTTATAAATGACGAGAAAGAAGACAGAAACATAAAACAGAAAAAACCAACATTTTTGGACCCACTTGAAATAGAACTTCCAACAGAATGACAATTAATGTCCTGGTGGTGTTATTGCTGATTTGCTGGAAGTTACCTCAATTGCTGTATCTTGTTATATTACGTGATCTATGGCCACATATTAGTTTTAGGGCTTAATGAGAGGGTGATATTGAGTTGTACAAAAATTGAGTCTCATACTTTTATTTGGAGTTCCGATGATCCTCTATCAGATACTCCGTAAGTTTAATTAAATGTGAGGAAATGAGGACAATACCCAATTTAGATAGCATCGGACAATGTCATAATATTTTTCTAATACTAATGTAGTATTATAGATGTATGCACCCAAGAATATGTAGTACTAGGAAGCATCTCGTGCTTCGCATGGTCAGGTAGTATATTCTATATAATAATACTCTTATGTAATTTTTTTACACAAATATATAGCAAGTATAACATTAACCAATTATAGTGAGTATACTAATCTTTTTATGTAGAGTATAGTCACTATCTATGCATCGTACAATTTTATTAGTCAACCATAGTGAGGATACTAACATTTTATGTAGTGTATATTCCATATCTATACGTACTCCGTACAATTTTATTAGTCAACCATAGTGAGTATACTAACCTTATTTATATAGTCAGGCCCGGCCCTGGTACAGGGCGAGGTTGGGCGGCTGCCCCAGGCCCACTGCGGAGAGAGGCCCATCCCGACATGACTTACGTTTATCAACCAAAAAAAAAAAAAAATTTAGTTGCAAATCTTGTAAAACACGGTCATGAGAGATCTCCTCCCCCAAAGTGACGCTTCACTTTCCTTTCCCTTGTATCTTCCCAAAATACAACCTTCTAACCTCTCCTATAATGAGAGGTCCAACCGTTTTTTATACTTGTCGCTATTTTCTATTAGAGGCCCAATTTTTCGGTTTTGCTCCGGGCCTCGAAATAGTCAGGACCAGGCCTGTATATAGTTTATATTCCATATTTATACTCTATATATTTATATTAGTCAACCATAGTGAGTATACTCCAAATAAGTATGTATATATGTA